>LFJQ01000571.1:0-21354 GCA_001182835.1 Oropetium thomaeum
ATTACAGTTCATTAAACAAAAGAGTTTAAATTACTTGTGCAATTTGCTTTTTAATAGTCGCAAAGATGAATTCTACAGGTCCTTTGGCTTTCGACCTTCACGGCAGCATGGATGGCCATGTACTGCCTAAGCTGGTGTACAGGCAACACTCCTGGACCAAGGTCAAATAGTGTTCCTTATGTGAACCCATCTCTCTGACTCCTGTTCCCTTTCATTCTCCTCTCGTCACATTGCACCAGCCCTTATTACTACTACCTCCGTTTTTTAATTGTTGACCTTTTCATTACAAATTTAGTAGTTGACTGTAGTTGCAGTACTGTGTAATCTAGGTGAGCAATATCATTTTCCTGGACTCCCCTGTTGGAACTGGATTTTCATACTCCATCACAAAGCAAGGGTACATATCAAGTGATACCAAAGCCGTCAGCCAAATTGTAGTCTTTCTCAGGAAGGTTACTGTCCTCTGCCCTCATCTGATCTCGATTCCAAGTCCCATTTCTGGCAAACTGGCAAATGCCTGACACAAAAAATCCTGCTTCATTAATTTGCAAACAGGCTCAACTGTTAGTTTTTTCATTTTTCTGCAGTGGTTCGATGAGCATCCAGAGTTCTTGTCAAATCCTCTTTACATTGGCGGTGATTCGTACGCTGGTATGATTGTGCCAACCGTCACTTCTGAACTTGCCAACGGTAACTTCCCTGTCTACTACAACTTTTAGTTTCCACCTCAACTTTCAGTAATAACATCTTTTTGTGCCCCCTTTGCCTTTTCCAGGTAAACAAGTTCCAAATGAAGCAGCTCTGAATCTGAAGGTTAGAGAACTCTACCATAGGGTGCACATTTATAAAATGGTAATTTTGGAGGATAGATCCCCCATATTAATTTTAAACATCATGTGTAGGGCTACCTCGTAGGCAATCCAATAACAGATAGAAGAACTTTGATGAAGCATCGAAAATTCCATTTGCTCATAGGATGGGACTCATATCTGATGACATCTACGAGGTAAGACTGGAAAAAGGTTAAATAGCATTCTCCAGTACTGTTTGTAGATTTAATGTACAGCTTCTACATTCTAGTTGCAATCTGCCTGTTTCTTGTGTGGTTGAGTATGTAATGAAAACTATAAATGTCAATCCCATTGATTGAGTCAATACTTGCGTGTATTGTTATATCCAGGAGTACAAGAAGAGCTGCAATGAGGGGAACAACAGCCAACGAAATATTCAGTGCACAAACAGCCTTGCGGCCATAGATAAGGCCTGATATATTTTTACATTATGAGATTATTATCATCCATTTTCCAGGAAACGTAATGCTGCCCCTAATAATGCAAGCCCTCGTTCTTAAATATTTGACTGACGAACTATTTCTTTTGTTTGTCAAGTGTGTTAAGGACATATTCCGTTTTCACATTCTGGAGCCCAACTGTGCGTATGCAAGCCCTCATGCCAGCTTACACAATCTGGAGATGAATCCAGGCATTCTGGAGATGTGGCAACTCCAGGACGACACTGCAGGCGGCGCTCGCATGTCTGAGATTTCTACAAAATGCAGAGTTCGTGCCCAGATGAGCTTTTACTTTACTCGGTGGTACTCAACACCCTTTTTGCAACTCGGTTGTGTACCTAATTATCTAAAATCTCGTACAAACTGTTGGTGGCAGACAGCGGAATATACATTGTCCAAATTCTGGGCCAACGATGCCGCCGTAAGAGAGGCTCTTGGTATTCACAAGGTATGAAAGCCAGAAACTGATGCAGTAGTAAGGTTTGTTTCCAAAATAATATCTGGCATGCTTCTTAAGTTGTTTAGGATACAAATTATACGCCCTTTTCTTTGACTTGAAAAGACAGATCTATCTTTGTATAAAAGTAGGCTATTTGTTAACCTATGCGGTATTGGTATACTATTTGCAGGGATCAGTCTCCTCATGGTTAAGATGCGACACGAGCATACCATATTCTCAAGACATTGCAAGTTCAGTAAAGTACCATTTGGATGTGACCTCTAAAGGCTACAGAAGTCTAGTTTACAGCGGTGATCATGACATGGCTGTACCTTATATCGGCACACAATCCTGGATTAAGTCCCTTAATTTCTCTGTCATCGATAACTGGAGACCATGGCACGTTAATGCGCAAGTTGCGGGGTAAGTCTTGTAGTACGTGTTAGTACATCAACGAGTCTTCAGCATCTGAGAAAACACTCTAATCTTTCACATGCACACTGCTGCTCGGACATCAACACAGAGTAGAGTATTTTTTTTTTTTTCTTTTCTTTTTGAGATAAACAAAGTGGTAGTAGAGTATGCTGTACCTGTACTATTTTGTACAGTACTTCGGACTTGTTCTGAACGCTCAAGAGAAAACTCAAATCAGTCTGACTAGTGATGTTTGTATATGGTGCAGATATACAAGCTCATACTCAAATAACCTCACATTTGCAACTGTGAAGGTACGTGTAGTGCCGGATGTCCTTTTATCCCAGTTCTCGACCCAACATGCATTCTTGGTTTGGTGTATCCTATGCTGGATTCCCCTCATGGTTGCACTCTTGGTTTCTGCAGGGTGCTGGGCATACTGCGCCAGAGTACATGCCGCCACAATGCCTTGCCATGGTTTCAAGGTGGCTTGCTGGTGATCCACTTTGATTATTAGAGAAATGGTTTGATTATATCATGTTAGTACGTTACAATAGAGTTGCAATAAGATTTCACTATATCACAGAACTGAGACCCTAAAAATATTATTACAACATACATGTACATGTTTTCTAAAAATATCTTGCATGCACACGATCGGTCTTTAATAAACTATGAAAAAGTGGATTGTAATACTGTTGTTTACTGATAGTATTATGCATCATAAAGGAGCTCATAATTGTTGTTCTTAATGGGATGTTTGAAAGTCGTGTCGATACTGCATCCATTTGGAAGAAAAGGTGAGCATAAAGCGAATGGGCTCCGCAAGTCCGGGCAACTAATATCTAGATGTGTTCAGGTTTTTGGGCCCGTAAACCTACTTCACCGTGCGGTTGAGACGGTGAAGGCATCTATATGCTCATAACTGAAACTATTGATAAACTAATCCTACCTCTGTTCAGTCCTCTGCCTCTCTTCTTCCCTTCCCATGTATCTTCTCCTGTGTGAGCCAACAAGTCGATTGTAGGGTCCTCATCTCAGAGCTCTGTCATGTTCTCTCATTTTTAATTATTTATTTCTAGTTTATTTAACTAGAATTTCAGCAATTAAAAATGGAAGTAGTAGTATTTGATATCATCGAACTCAACAATGTACTATATCTCTTGTTGACAAAGTGATAAATCTAAAAATCTAGATTTGTGAGTGCTCGTATCTAGCTCCAAACCCCTATGGAATTTGCAACCATGAATAAATGGATTACGGATATCTTGTTCCGTTATTTTCTTCATATATATTCTGAATCAAAAATAAAAATATTATATTATAATTTCATTAAAACTCAATATCAAGAATCACTCAAAATCCATTTATATTTTCATAAATGTTTATTATGATAATAAACAAGACGTATGATAGTGTCACGTTCTTGTAGCAACTTAACTATTCAAAGTTGTTGGGAACCTATATTTCAAAACTGTCCAAAAGTCCACCAGTGCTGGGTTCAGTTCTTCTGTTTAGTCATTAGTTGACTTTGCGAATTACTACCTCCGTCTTTAATTGTTGACACTTTCTAGTATAAATGTATACTAAAAAATGTCAACAATAAAAAAACAGAGGTAGTTACAATCTCTTAGTTTCAAAACACCGTCCTGAGTTTAGCGCGCTGTTCTAAACTTTACATTTACTAGTATTTGTAAGTTGGACGAAAATAAACTCATCAGTTGACCTTGTAATGGAATTAGCAGCCTGGATTTCCAAAGTATGTCCAAGTATAATACAATGTGGTGTGAAGGTTTTGTAAAGTTGAAGAAAAACAATCTCATTAGTTGACCTTGTGAAACAGTACGTACTAGTTGGCACGTTCTTGATCGATGCCGGTCATGGACCAGGAAGATGAGCACAGAAGCCGTACTGCACTTTAAAATTTTACTAAGCCCCTTGTGGCATTAGTGACGCGGAAGAAGAAACAATAATTTGGATCACAGTCTGTTGAGCATACGTCGCCTGGGGCGATCATCCCATAGTTTCAAGAACTGGACTTAGCCAACCCTGTGTCAAGTTGTTGGCTCTGCTTTCTAATTAACTGAACTACAGGTCTAACACCAAGGATCTGACCCTCTAGTGGGACAATTTGAAACAAGTGGTACGGACAAGATTAATAAGTAGTCCCAACTCAACTGATAATTGGTCACCATACCCAAGATACGTAATCATATATATGGTGGCCAACACATGCGTGACTACCTAAATTTTTCTATTATTTCTTTGAAATCTTGATTCCTTCTTTCATCCTCTGACATATTGGCCCAACCCTTAGTATCAAACTGCCTATGCTTCCGCCACACATGTATCAAACTGGACCTCTAATTGTGTTAAATGACAATTTTATCTCAAAAATAGCATATATGTACCTCATGAAGATGGTTACATGCAATTTTTTTATAAAATAAAGACGATATGCCTATCTATGATGCCATGAAAAACAAGAGAAAATGCATGCAAACAAGGATCATGTTGTTTCAGAATTCAAAGTATATTGGATCCGGCTGTCAATCTAACCAAGAAATATATAGTAATGATCATTTACAAAAACAAACATGTTTCAGATGATAAAAACAAATAAAAGTTGATGTAGATGTCATTGAAGGCATCAAAATTTTAAGGTGATGGTAAATAAAGAATTTCAAAAATTCTTATGGCAATATAACCTTATTTCTTAATGTCATGGAAGGAATTCACTATATGAAAGTGATAGCGAAAGCGATCCGATAATTGTATTGATCAATATGGTGAGTACATATAGCTGTCGGAGCAGCTGCCGCTAGGGCGCTGGGGTTCACCGAACCCATGTCGGATGTAATCGACGTACACAACCTGGACTGCATCATACAAGACCCATAGGCCGGGATTACAATTGATAAATAAGCTAATACAAGTAAGGCCTAATGACTCTCTAACACCCCCCCCCCCCCCGCAGTCACAATGTCGATTAGCCACGAACGTTGAGACTGGAGCGAAACTCGGTGAACAATGAAGTGGGGAGGCCTTTGGTGAAAATATCAGCATACTGTGATGTGGTAGGCACATGTAGAACACGCACCGCACCGGGAGCCACCTTGTCTCGAACGAAGTGAAGATCAATCTTAATATGCTTGGTCCGCTGATGTTAAACTGGATTTGAGGATAAGTAGACTGCACTAACATTATCACAATAGATAACAGTAGCTGACGCAAGGGGCACTGAAGTTCAAGAAGCAACTGGCGGAGCCAAGTAGTCTCGGCCACAGCATTAACAACTGCTCAATATTCAGCTTCGGCACTAGAACGTGAGACCGTGAGCTGCCATTTAGAAGACCAGGACATCAAATTGTCCCCCAAGAAGACGGCATAACCAGAAGTAGAGCGCCGAGTGTAAGGACACCCGGCCCAATTAGCATCAGAACAGGCAATTAAATCCGAGATGGAAGAAGGCGGAATCTGAAGACCAAAATCAAGAGTGCCTCGAATATACCGTAAAATCTGCTTAATGAGTGCAAGATATGGCGCATGCGGATCTGCATAAACAGACAAACCTGCTGAACAGCATATGCAATGTCTGGTCTGGTGAATGTGAGATACTGTAAAGCGCCAGGTAGTGCACGATAATCTGTCACATCCGTTATCAGTGGTCCTTCAGCAGATATTTTTGAAGAAGTATCCACAGGTGTATTGCACGGCTTGCAGTCAGTCATACCGGCACGCTCAAGAATGTCTAACATGTATTACCGTTGAGAGAGAAAAAGTCCACCATCTTGACGGGTGACAGAAATACCTAAAAAATGCTGAAGCAGACCAAGGTCTTTCATAGAAAATTCCTGAGCAAGTGCTGCAATACTACGGCACAAAAGAGGCTCAGAGGAGGCAGTGAGCACAATATCATCAACATAAAGAAGCAGATATGCTGTATTAGTACCGCGACGATATACAAATAAAGAGGTATTGATTGCGTACCAACAAAACCCATAGATTGAATGTGGGAGGTAAACCTGCTGTACCAAGCACGAGGAGCCTGCTTAAGTCCATAGAGAGACTTCTTGAGACGGCACACATGATCAGGGCGAGAAGAGTCGACAAAACCGAATGGCTACGCACAATATATTGTCTCCTGAAGAATATCATGAAGAAAAGCATTCTTCACATCCAACTGATGAACAGACCACTGGTGGAAAAGAGCAACACTCGGGACGGTGCGGACAGTCGCCGACTTAACGACCGGACTGAAGGTCTCAGCATAATCAATACGGGGTCGTTGCGTGAAACCCCGAACAACCCAACGTGTCTTGTATTTGGCAAGAGAACCATTAGCGGCAAATTTGTAGCGAAAGACCACTTGCCAGTAATAATATTTTGCGCCCGAGGGAGGAGGAACCAGCTCCCAAGTATCATTCTGCTGAAGGGCTAAGAACTCCTCAATCATAGCGTCGCGCCAGTTGGGATCAGCGAGAGCAGTATGATATGTCTTCGGGATCGGAGATAGAGCTGTAGCATGAAGATTGAGCCTGTGAACAGGGAGGTGGAAACCGCGCTTCCCCCCTGGTGACTATGACATAGTCATTGGTAGGCGGCGGAACGACAACTACCGTCGGCGCGGAGGAGGGGGGGGCGCGACTGGGACCACAGAAGGACGCGGTGAGCCGCCGCCGCTATTGGAGTTGCTGGAGCCACCAGGAGCGCCGTAATGGCCCTGACCGCCATGACCAGTAGAGGGCGGACGCGCAGGAGGAGCTGCAGGAGGGCGCACCGAGGGCGTAGTGCCGGTGGCAAGAGCAGTGGACGGGCTCGGCTTGTATTTCATCTCAATCTCCTCCAACCGAAGATCATTATGGACCGAGGCAAAGTCGGGAAAGGGCTTGGTCCACTTGATGATCATAGCCATATAGGAAACTTTTTCATTGAGCCCTCGAAGACAGGCGAGCACGAGCGTCCGATCTGGTACAGGTTCCCCCAATTCTTTGAGATCATCGGCCATGCCCTTGAGCCGACAACAATAATCAGAGATAGAGAGGTCACCTTGGAGGCACGTACGAAACTCGACGTCGAGGATCATAGCGCGTGCCTCCTTGTTGCTGACGAATTGATCTTCGATTTTAAGCCACGCCGCACTCGCCGTGACTGATTCAGAGCTGTTCCCCATGACGAACTCGAGGAGGTCAATGGTGAGGGTGGAGAAGATCCAATGCTTGACAATGATGTTCATACGCAGCCACTCTACATCATCGCCAGAGTAGATGTCGGGGTCGATATGGTCGTTGAGCGCGTACTTGGCGAGAATGGTGAGGAAGAGGCCACGTCATCGGGTGTAATTGGTGGAGCCGAAGTCGAGGACGATGGGCACCATAACCTTGATGTTCTGTACGGCAATCGCCTGTTGATGCAGGATCGCAGTGGACTGCGCGAGGGCAAGCGCGGCAGCCATGGCTGCTTCTGCCTAGAGGCGTTTCTCGTCTTCTTGCTTCTGCCGCTGCTCTTTACCCACGCGATTCTGTTCGTCGTCGTCCCCCATGGTGAACAGATTGGATGCTGGGTGTGGGTGCAGAACCAGTGGAGAGAGAGAGAGGAGCGGTAAGATGCCGGTGAGGTAGAAAAAAGATGCATCGCACGGGAGAGCCGGCGGCGCGAGGGATGCGGAAGCACGGTCGAGGAATCGATCGTCTATGATACCATAATAGCGAAAGCGATCGCGATGATTGTATTGATCAATATGACAATATATATATAGCTGTCGGGACAGCCGTTAGGGCACTGGGGTTCATCGAACCCATGTCGGATGTAACCGACGTATACAATTTAGACTGCGTCATGTAAGACCCATAGGCCGAGATTATAATAGATAAATAAACTAATACAAGTAAGGCTCAATGACTTTCTAGCAAAAAGGGATTAGAGGTGATAGGAAGAGGGTACGGACGCCCAAAAAGACCTTCGGCAAAAAAGAAGAAGGTACGGACGCCCAAAAACCGTGACGAAGTCAAGCGGCGAAGCTAGGTAGCCAATAAAAAGGGCAGAACTTGCGGCCAGTTCTCGGGAGGATCTCGGGAGCTGCCAGTCAAACTTCCAAGCTTCTCGTGTGAGAAAAAAAAGCTCCAAGCCTCCAACAATGGCCAGCACCAGCAGTCCATGCCGTCGCCTCGCTCTCCTCTGCTCCTACTACTACACGCTAGTGCTTTGCGTCCCCGTAGCTTGCGCTTCCTCGTTCGCACTCAACTTTTCCACCATTGGAACGAGCCCCTGCGGCCAAGAAATACTTCAGTGCCGGGGGGACGCGTTCTTTGCCAACCAAATGATCGAGCTGACGAAAAACGACATCTCGCGCAGCACCAACGACAGCCAAGGCCGGGTGTGGTACGCAAGCCCGGTGCTGCTCTGGGAGGCCGCCACCAGCGAGCTTGCAAGCTTCACCACCACCTTCGCCTTCAAGATCACGCAGGACAGGAGCTACAAGAACCAGGAGGGGTCATATAACACCGGCGACGGGATGGCCTTCTTCCTCGCACCGTACTCCACCGAGGTGCTCAGCACCGGCGAAGGGGTGGACACCTCGGCCTCTTCAACGACAGCAACGGCTTCAACGCGACGGGCGACAGCAGCGTCGTCGCGGTCGAGTTCGACACGTACAGAAATCGGGGTTGGGATGAGAGCGCCCAGCATGTCGGCATCGACGTCAACTCCCTCATATCGAAGGCGACCACGAACACGAGCGTGGCCGGCGACGAGGTAATGAACCTCGCATCCGATGTCATGATGACAGCAACCATCGAGTACGACAACGGGACGAACATTTTAGCCGTCGATTTGGATATTAACGGTACCTCCTACCAAGTCAGCGATACCGTCGTCCTGGACAAATTGTTGCCGGAGGAGGTGGCCGTCGGCTTCTCTGCCGCCACGGGCTCGTTTGCCGAGCTGCACCGGGTCTCTTCTTGGTCCTTCGAATCCTCGCTTGAAAAGAAGGCAGAGGCAGTGCCCCCTGCATCACCACCAGCGCCATCTAAAAACGTTCTAGATCCACCTAATTGGCATTCGGCTCCTCCACCTCCACACATCAAACCAGAACCAGAGCGCTCCCCAAATTTACTGCTTGCGGTACTACTTCCGGTTCTTGCTGTTTCGGCCTGTGCAATTGTCGGTGTCCTATGTCTTCGCCGGAAACGCAGAAGACACGCCCAACTAAACGGAAGCGTCAGCGGTTCCTCCTCTGACGACGAGCAGCACGGTGAGGCAGCTGACTTCGAGAGAGGGGTGACGGGGCCGCGGCGGTACCACTACCGCGAGCTCGCCACGGCCACTGGCGATTTCAAGGATGAGAACAGGCTCGGGAGAGGAGGCTTCGGCAGCGTGTACCGGGGCACCCTCCTCCAGGGCGACCATGGCGACAACAAGCTGGTGGCCGTGAAGAAGTTCTCGTCGGAGACGTCGTCTCAGGGGCGGAAGGAGTTCGAGGCCGAGGTGAAGATCATAAGTCGGCTGAGGCACCGCAACCTTGTTCAGCTGCTGGGCTGGTGCGACAGCGCCAAGGGCCTCTTGCTTGTCTACGAGCTCGTTCCAGAAGGGAGCCTGGATAAACACATCCACAACAAACCAAGTTGCTAACTTGGCCAGAGAGGTACGGGATCATCCTGGGACTAGGATCAGCGCTGCGTTATCTGCACCGAGAATGGGATCAGCGAGTCGTCCACGGCGACATCAAACCCAGCAACATAATGCTCGACTCGTCCTACAACACCAAGCTGGGAGACTTCGGCCTCGCTCGGCTCGCCGATCACGGGGCCGGCCTCCGGACCACCATGAACGTTCTCGGCACGGCGGGGTACATCGATCCGGACTTCGTCAACACGCGCCGGCCGAGCACCGAGTCGGACGTCTACAGCTTCGGCATCGTCCTGCTCGAGATCGTTTCCGGCAAGCCGCCGGTGGTCCAGGACCCGCTCTTCATGCTGCTCAAGTGGGTGTGGAGCCTGCACGGCCGGGACGCCATCATTGAGGCCGCCGATGAGCGGCTGCGGGTTGGTAGCGACGAAGCAGAGGAGCGGCAGATGGAGCGTGCACTGGTGGTGGGGCTGTGGTGCGCGTACCACGACCCGGCGCAGCGGCCGTCCATCGTCGACGCCATGCACGTCCTGCAGTCGGAGGACGCCAAGATGCCCGTGCTTCCGTCGCACATGTACAAGCTGCCGAGCGTCATCTCCATGAGCGGTATCCCCGGCAGCTCCTTCTCCAGCGGCGTCCGGTCTTCGGCGACCACCGGCACCACACACTCTTCCGACTCGTTTGCCAACTGACCCGTTGCATTATCATTTCCATCAATATCTGTATACCTATAGCCTTTTTTTTCTTTTACTTATGTGTACATGTAGAGAAATACTAGCTTACGATGCCTATCAGTGCAACCGCACATAACATACTTTTTCCTCTCTTTTTTAACTGTTGTTGGTAGAACAATAACTCTAGCTTAATTTTGAACTAGATTTTTTATCCTAACAACATCGATTTCAGAATAGAATGGGGTATCCAGCATATATTTATACACCGGTCAGGCATAAGCTGAGACGAAAATGCAGCCAATTCAGTTATAATCATCAACAAGAAGAGTGAGGTACCACCTCTGCAAAAGGCACTAGTGAAAATTGAAGTAAATGAATACTGTTCGAATTATCTCATAATCATTGATGTATAGTATGCAGTCCCCTGCCCTAAGCTAACACACAAATACAAAAAGAATACCAGACTATATTACGACACACCATTACCTAATCAGAAAGACAAAAGTAAGAACACATATACACATCGTGTTTTCAGAATTCAGATAAGTGGATTCGTTGTTATGCTGGCACCAGATAAAGTGGGTTCCTCCGAAGTGTGATACTCTGTTTCAGCAGGCGACTTGTCATCACCATAGGATTCCTTTCCTGACGAATCGACACCAAAAGCTCTCGCTTCTAGGGAACGAACTTCGTCCGCAACAGGGTGCATCTCTGGAGCAATAATAGCAGGCAGCTCGGCATCTTCACGTCGCAGGACGTCCATGGCCTGCGTGATCGACGGTCGCTGGCTCGGGTCCTGATGCGCGCACCAGAGGCCTGTGACGAGCATGCGCTCCATCTGCCACTCGTCGAACTCGCCGTCCAACCGCCGGTCCGCCGCTCCAAGAACCGAGTCATGGCGGTGCATGTCGCAGACCCAGTGCACCAGCGCCGGTCCGCCGCTTGAGGCTGGCCGCCGGCCACATGCCGTCTCCAGGAGGACGATATCGAAGCTGTAGACGTCGGACTCCGTGCTGGGCTTCCGGCTGTTTACTCCGGGTCGATGTACCCGAGCATCCCCGCCACGACCTGTGTCGTCTGCGAGACGGCTCCGTGCTCGAGTAGCCTCGCTAAGCCGGAACGACGAGTTGAGCATGATGTTTGCGGGCTTGATGTCGCGGTGCACGACGCACTGCTCGCACTCCCGTATGGTGGTACAGAATGGCAGAACCCACACCAAACGCGATGTGATGGGTCTGTTTGGTTCGCAGCCAAAAGGTTGCTATAACTAAAGTTTGTTATGACCGCAACTGTGGCATGACAAATTTATAATAAAAATACTGTTTAGTTGGCTATCCGAGTTGACAATTTATCACAAGTGTTGGATTATTATATGAGAAACTTTTTTAATTATTAAATACATAAGATGATTCTTGTGTAAATTCCATATACCCCAAAAAGAAAAGGAATATAGTATACAAATAACGAAGGTTGAATTTACTTATATTAAATATCACAAAAAGATAAATAAAAAATATTAGGCACACAGGGACTCTAACGGAGTGAAGACAAGCTAGACAAAGTGTCTTTTTCCACCTGTAAGCGGTGAGAAGCTGGTCACATAGTCTTCATTTTCTACTCGCGATGACAGCTGGTGCAGGTCGTCGAATGTTTGCCGAATGTTTCGTCCGTCGCATTTTTGACTCATTTTTTTTTTGGTAAAGCATATGGACTGACGTCATAGTTTTTTTTGACAAGTCGCATACGTGGACATCAAACAAACAGTAGGCTAGCACGTTAAATATTTGGTGTGGCAAAGTTTTGAGAGTCATCCAAACAAATTATATATCTGTGTCGAGCATATTTTATTAATTCGTCAAAAAAAAATTCGGATGAAATGTTATTCATTTATACTGAAGCGGGGAAAAAATTGAGAGCATTGTTCTTAAGTGTCGGTACCTTTCTGATCAGGTCAGTGTCCTGCAAGTAGTGCTACTGTACAGGTGCTTGTCGAGGCTGCCGTTGAACATGAACTCGTAGACAAGCAAGAGGTCTCTGGGACCATCTCACCAGCCGAGCAGCCGGACGATGTTACGGTGCTCAACCTCGACATGACCCTTCACCTCGGTCTCGAACTCCTTCGTTCCCTTCACGGAGGATTCCTGAGAGAGTACCTTGACAGCCACGTGACAGTCTCGTCCCGCAGGTAGCCATGGTACACCGGGCCGAAGCCTCCTCGGCCGATCTTGCCTTTCTCCGAGAATCCGCCGGTCGCGGCGGCGAGGTCACGGTGGCTGTACCGTCTTGGTCCGGACGAGCACAGTCCAGAACGCAGGGGACCGAGATCGACTGACGTTGGCTCTGCAAAGTCAGGTCGACGTCGGCTGAGATTAGCCGTCCATGCGCACTGAGCGGTGGCCACGCTGCAGGGTCTCCAACACTTTGCGGCCCATGTTATTGCCGAGAAATATGGCAGAGTCTCGGTCAGCGTCCTCAGCGCGCGAACACGTCCGCGGAGGGAGGGAAAAAGGGCGCCGTCGGGAGGGAAAAGGGCACTTCTTCTGCTCTTTTTTGGCGCGTACCAGGAGAAAAAGAAGAGGTACGTGGTTAGAGATGATCGCTGCTGCAGTCCCTTTGTTGGAGAGCAAATCTGAAATAGCCGATTAGCAGAAGCAGACAAAGACCAGCCGCAAGCGCGAAGGCAGCAGGTGCTTTTTTCTTCTGTTCGTCTAAACTGATCGTCTCTACTCTTTTTAATTGATTAATTCTATAGTTCCAGATTTGATCAATTATTAATTTTAGTATTTGCATCAGCTGTTTACATGCTTAACAAATTCATGCTTGATAGGTTCACGAGCAATACTGATAGCACTGTACTGTAAAACAAAAGAGGAGTCGGCCTTTTGAAATAGAAACACCAAAATCCTCAAGCAGCCACCGCAACCAAATAACCTCTGCTGTCACAAGAGCCATAGCCCGCAACTCAATCTCTGCACTCAGACGAGAAACCACTGTCTGTTTCTTAATCTTCCAAGAAATGAGCGAACCACCAAGAAAAACACAAAAAGCAGAAAGAGAGTGTCGGTGTTCGTTACCGCCGACTAGTAATTTATCGTGGGATGCGCGTATTGAGGTTTCGATGGTTCACGAGAGGACACAAGGATTTATACTGGTTTGGGCAATAAGGCCCTACGTCCAGTTTCGAGCTGCTCGTGTTACTCGCGACGGATTTGTAGTAGGGGTTACAAATGGGCAAGAGAGGGAGAGTCTCCTAAGTCTCTGGATAAAAAAGAGGAAAGTGGCGAAGTGTGCGTGCACTTGCTTGTTAGTTTTGTCGAATGGATGTATTGTGTCTCGCGGATCGTGCCTGGATCCTCCCACCTCTTGGGTCGTGTGTTGTCGCTTGGATCGTGCATGGATTGTCTCTTTTTTCGTGACCCTCCTTCCCTTTTTGGCCCGGCTTCCTCCTCCTTTTATACCGTGAAGAAGGGAGGTCCGAGTTCACACGGCGGGTCGTGGCTGTACGCCCAAGATGGGCTACGCCACGGCGGATGACGTTGTTGACGTGGTGATGTCCTTTCTGTTCGACGGAGTGGTGTGTATCATCAATCGTGGCGTCCCGTCTGTGTGGAGGAACGGTTCCTGTTGGTGATGACGGAGCGGCGCTGTTTGTTATGGCCGTTGCTCGGAGACGTCCCGTCACGATGGAGCGGTGGGCTTCTAACAGGAGCTGCGGCAGTGGCGCCCGTCCTTCGGGCGGTGCACGTCGTGTGCATTTAACGCCCACTTGCTCGAGTAATCGATGGCTTCCATCCGTCAGCGAGTGTGGGTGTGTCAGGCATTTATTACCCAACCGCCACCGTCCCGCCTACTCATGGTATGGCGGGCGATTCGCCCGACCCCAGGGTCGGGCGAGGTGGAGATGTGATCTCCCGACCCCAACGTGGATGGGGTCGAGCGTACCAGCTGTGTCGTGGAAGATCCGACCCCTCCTAAAGGTGGTCGAGTGAGGCGGAGACTCCCTGCCTACGCTATCGCCGGGTGTCCGTATGACACGAGGGTCGGCCGAGGCAGGAATCGTTCGTGCCTTAACTACATTGTTAAGACCGTGAATCATTAAAGTTAATTACCTTTGATATTGACCCTCGATAGAGAGCAATGCTCACTAACATCACTAGCCATGTAGCATCAGAGTAAACCTGAAACTACAAACTACTAGAACAAGAAAAGAAAAGCCGACGGGATGTGGTGCACGAAGATAGCGCAAGACACGTAGAAGATGACTATAGTGGATTTGGGCGGGAGCAGAAATAAACTGACTCAGGATATGTACAGCATAAGAAATATAGGACGAGTGATACCAAGGTAAACAAGACTCCCTACAATACGACGATAACGAGTGGGATCATCAAGCGGGTCACCATCAGTAGTACGGAGGTGAAAATTGAGCTCCATAGGAGTCTCAACACACGATGATCAGTAAGAGCAGCTCGATCAAGAAAATCCTAGACGTACTTTTCTTAGGAAAAAGAAGCCCTCAGGTGTAGAAGTGACCTCAATCCCTAGAAAATAATGAAGATGACCTAGATCAGACATAAGAAACTGCTCACTGAGTCATGCTTTAACAAAGGCTATATACTCAAAATCATCTCCCGTGATGGTCATGTCATCAACATAAAGAAAGAGAAGAGTCCGATCCCGAGAGGGGGTGTGCACAACAGCGTAGGATCATGGTTATTAGCAGTAAAACAGCAGCAGTGATCACATAAGCAAAGCGCTGAAACCAAACACGAAGAGCCTGCTTGAGGGCCATAGAGAGAGCGACGAGGCAGACTACGATCATCTCCAGTCAAAAAATCCCAAAACACAAGCCTCGCGTATGCTTACATATATGAGAAACCCAGTAGTAATAGTTTGTGCCATCAAAAATCACCGGACACCGAGACACTGAAGATGAAGCAACGATGATGACGACGACGAAGAGAATGCCATGATGAATGAACCAGCGAGCGAGCAATAGATACAAGCGGCGTGAACAGTTTTTTTTATGCCCTACCTCCTGATTAAAAGCGGCCACGGAGATGAAAAATCCCACAAATGTCTGTAAAGAGTAGAATAGAAAAAGTAGTATTTTTTACCTAACCTTAGTAGACACTCAAACAGAGAGGCCACGAACCAAGGTGACGACGGGGTGAGCCAATAGAAGTGGCGGCGGTGGCCTCAAGCGGCGGCCCGCGACGGCTGTCGGCGAGGGCGGCATCCTCGCGCGCAGCCCCCAACGGCTGCCCGACGCACCAAGGGCGGCGCCCACGGCGAGGATGGCCGCGGCAGCGGCTCGAGGCGAGGGCGGCAGCCCACGGCTGGCGGCTCGAGGCGAGGATGACGGCCCGCGGCAACTCCCCGATGCGGCGGATCCCACGGCGACGCGAGGCGAGGGCGGCGGCCCGCGATGAAGATGGCCGCGGCGACGCCGCGCATCTCTCGGTGAAGAGGCGAGGGCGGCAGCCCGTGGCGGAAGATGGCTGCCGCGGTGACGCGCGTCTCCCGATGAAGGTGGCGGCACACGGCTCCAGCCCAGGCTCCCGGCGACAACGGGCAGCAGTCCCGGCAGCAGCGGGTGAGCGGAGGATCCGATGGGAAAAAGGCGCGATTGCTCAGGAACAAGAGCGACGAACGCCACCCGAGAGAGGATCAGAAAAATTTTGGGTGGTGGTAGGTGATGACGCAAGTGCAACGCCCAGACGATCAATTAGAGAGAGTAAGAACAAACCCTAACACTAATTTATGGATGTGATACTATGGTATGAATAGCACTTGTATAGAGAGGCACTAGACCCAAATATATACAGATACAGGTATGTATAATATACAAAGAGGTTCCTATATAATAAAACTAATACATGTATGTCTAACAATCGTCAGCTGACAGAGCTCGCCTTTTAGATTCGTCTACTGGCTGCTTACGTATGTTGATGATGTGTCCGGCTCAGTCGCGGGCACACGGTGGCGACGCGGACGGGCGAGCAGCTCACTTTAATCACCTCGTCGATCGCGCTCTCCGGCGGTGGCAGCAAGGGAAGCTTCGGCTTCATCAGAGCAAATGGCGACTTAAGGATTCGCGACGCCAAATCCATATCAAATCGCCCCTAGTATGAAGATAAGATCGTTTTGGGGCCAGCATGGACTGCTGCTTGTGGACGCTGTAAGAGCATCGTGCGGTCGTAGTAGATGAAATAGAGAAACAAGATACTCACTCCATTTTAAAATACATTCGTGACACTTGTTTTTCAAAATATTTAACACTCTCCCTTCCCGATGCACGGAGACCGGAGAATGAGGAAGAACCCACCCCCACCCCACCACACACACACTTGAATTAGATGAGAAAATTCTTTTTTTTCTTAATTTATACATTTGAAATTGGTGGTTGCATTTGAACTTAAAAACATAGTATACGATTATTTAGTTTAGTGCTAGGGTAGTAGGCACAGCTTGTTGAGACAAATAAAGTCTAATAGCCTTATTAAGAATTTTACACGAGGTAGCACCGTAGCAAAAAAGGTTGGCCGCGTGAAGAACTTACGTCGGTGCCAAGTTTCCTCTGCTGAGTGGTGCTGGCAGGGCAACCTGTGCCTCCTGTCCACTGTCGTGGTCTTGTGTGAACAATATATGTGGGCATATCCTTTTCTTTCTTTACACGTACTATCGTACAAAAAGAGAATACTTCTCTCTCTATATATCTCTCTCTGAAGATACTCTTCCTTTCACAAAAGAAAAGAATGATGCTAAGATCATCAAAGCTACAAACGCTACAAATTAGATAATCCTCCGTTCTTTTAATGATATCCAGCGACACTATTAAATTGGTGAGAGAGTATTGAACAAGATGGATTACTATATGTCGAGGGTCAATATCGAAGATAATTAATCTTAACGACCCACAGCCTTAACAACGTGATTAAGGCACGAACGATTCCCGCCTCGACTGACCTCGTGTCGTACGGACACCCAGGCGGGCCGCGTAGGCAGGAAGTCTCCGCCTCGCCCGACCCACTCAGGGAGGGGTCGGATCCTCCGCAACATAGCCAACGCGCTCGACTTCGTCTACGTTGGGATCGGAGGACCGCACCTCCGCCTCGCCCGACCCGGGGTCGGCGAGCCGCCCGCCACGCCGCGAGTAGGTGGAACGGTGGTAGTTGGACAATAAATGCCTGACACACCCACGCTCGCTGACAGATGGAGCCATCGATTACTCGAGTAAGTGGACGATAAATGCACACGACATGCACCGTCCAAAGGACGGGCGCCGCTGCTACAGCTCCTGTCAGAAGCCCGCCACTCCACTGTGGCGGGACGTCTTCGAGCGACGGCCATGACTACGGTGCCATTCCGTCCCCACCAACAGGAGCCGTTCCTCCATACGGACGTGAGCCTACGATTGACGACACTGGCCACACCGTCGAACAGGAAGGCACGCCAACAACGATGGCGTCATCCCGCCATGGCGCGGCCCAACTTACACGTACGGCCATGACCTACAACATGAACCCGAGCCACCTTCCTTCACGGTATAAAAGGAGGAGAAAGCTGGGACGGCGAGAAGGACCGACCCACGACACAAGATGCAACACATCCTTTTTACAAACTAACGAACAAGTGCACGAACACTTCACCACATTCCTCCTTTTCATCCAGAGACTTGGGAAATTCTCCCTCTCTCGCTCATTTGTAACCCCTACTACAAATCCGTCACGAGTAACACGAACAGCACGAAACTGGACGTAGGGCATCGTTGCCTGAACCAGTATAAATTCTGTGTCCTCTCACGAACCATCGAGACCCCGAAACGCGCATCCCATGATAAATTTACTAGTTGACGGTAACGAACCCCGACACTATGCAAAAAATTGGTAAAAGTTTTCATAATAAAGTGTATCGGCGGAGAATGCAACAATACAAAAAAGCTACATTGTTACTTTTAATTTGATAATACGAATGTAGGAGTTGGTGCACCTGACACTAGGAAGAAGATAAGTATTTCTTTTAATGAGATGATTCAAGAACATTTTATATCATTAGCTATCATAATTAATGTATAATAATTGTACCTCCAACTAGCTCAGAATTACTGTAATAATAAAATATGTTCCAAGTGAACAAGCTTCGAGGTCATGATCATGGAATGCCAACAAGGGTGTATCACTCCTCGACACATAGCACGCTCGAGTCCTCGGGCGAAAGGTACATAGTGGGAGTAGACGAGAGCGTCGACTCGAAGTCGTCATCGGTCGACAGCTCGCCGTAAGCCCGTTCCTCAAAGGCAAAAATTTGATTGAGACCACCGTCCGGTAGGACTGGCAGCTCGAATCTCTCGGAATGCAGAATAGCCATTGCCTCTGATATGGACGGGCGCGGGCTCCGGTCACGATGCCCGCACCAGAGTCCAGTGACAAGCACGCGCTCCATCTGAACCTCATCGAACGCGCCCTCCAGCCTCTTGTCCCCCGTGGCGAGAACGGCGTCTCGGTCGTACATGTCGCGGACATGATTTTGAAGCCGCCATGGTGAAGCCGGCAGCTGGCCGCTGGCGATCTCGAGGAGCACGATGCCGAAGCTGTACACGTCGGACTCAGCGCACCGCTTCTGGTCCCGGAGAAACTCTGGATCGACGTACCCGAGCGTCCCCGCCACGACCTGCGTCGTGCCTGGCTCGGCTCCGTGGGCAACCAACCTTTGCGAGCCCAAAGTCCCCGAGCTTGGCGTTGCGGGACGCGTCGAGGAGGATGTTTGCGGGCTTTATGTCGCCGTGCACGACGCACTGCTTGCACTCCGTGTGCAGGTAGAGTATGGCGGCTCTCAGGCCAAGCGCGATCCTGTACCTCTCCGGCCACGTCAGAAAGCCTGTCACCAGGATCGTGGAGGCTCTTGTCGAAACTGCTCCAGCGCGAGCTCGTACGCCAGCAAGAGGCCCTTCTCCGGCCGTTATCATCGCACCATCCGACGAGCTGGATGACGTTGCGGTGCCTGTTGGATTTAGGTTTTCTTTGGAGCTTTGGGGCAAGGGAGATTGAGTGTAGAAGTTTTTTGTAACAAGCGGAATTGAGTCCCCGTTACAATACACTGGGGGGCTATTTATAGCCCCAGGCCATTACACCTTTATTAATCCTATTACGATAATACCCTCCTCTTTCTACTTTTAAGTAGGGCGTTCGGTAATTTTATTCTCTCCGTACAGGCACAGCTGTACCTCCGTGCTTTTATATGTCACGGGCCTTATCCTTCCGTTGTGGGCTTCTCCTTTGGTACGGAAGGGTGATATGACCGAAGGATCCTTCGGATCGGAAGGATCCTTCGGACTCGAAGGGTCTCTTGATCACGAGCCTTCGTGGGCCTATCGCAGGCCTTTTCGTGGGCTTCGCGCCATCTTTCGAAAAGGGGCCGTGGTGGGCCTTGGCCCCCCCAACAGCAGCCCCTCATGAGTGAGATCCGCCTTCGAAAGGACCGAAACCATGATCCGAAAGCCAAGCCCATCGGTCCTCCCCCCTTTTCGGTTCTTCAGAAGGCCTGCGAGAGAGATTACATGCCAATAAATAAATGTTAGTCGTGAAGTGTCGGGCACGGTGTCCAATGAAACGCGTTTTCACAGGCACAAAGCGGCAACAGCGCAGTGGAAACGGAACGGGGCATGTTTCCCGATAAAACACGTTTCGCGAGCAAGAGGCCAACGGCGTAGTGGGACCAGAGCGGGGCACGTTCTTCAATGAAACGCGTTTCGCTACGCGTGACGGCGGGAGTGACGATGACCGGCCTATAAAAGCGAGAGCGGTGCGGAGGGCGCGATCCATTCGCATCCTCGCGCGCTCAGTTGAGAAGCTCTGACGGCCTTCTCGTGACTTTGCTTTGCCGCGGCCCAAACTTTGACCCAAAACCTCCTTCCTTGTCGCGGCGCTTCGCCAAAGCCTGAGTTGTGAGCTCGAAACCTCCTTCCGAAATCAGACAATTTAACGCAGTGATCATGCCAAAGCTGGAGGCGCATCGAGCTTGAAGGGTCGGTGTCGTGTCTCTGACTCCCTGCGCACCAGTCCTGTGCTCGGGCTGAGCACGGTGACGAGAGCCAACTGGATGAGATGGTGGTGCGGGGGTGGCTGGAGAGGCATTTGGCCTCGCTGCCTTCGAAGGGGGCAACTCAGCCGGAGGTGCGTGCCGACCGCGCCGTGCTGTTCCTTCGCTTCTTCGACGGGGGCTTCGGATGCTGTGCTCAACCTTTGTCGGCAAGGTGTTGGAGCGCTACGACCTGGAAATTCAGCAAATCACGGTGAATGCCATCATGAGGCTGAGCATCATGGAGTGGGCCTTCCGCATGGAAGGAGTTATGCCGGACGCCGACGTCTTCGCTGCGATGCACCGGACGGCCTACTGGAAGCATGATAGCCCGCTGGGGGAGGGTTACATGATGCCTTATGCCACGGTCAGCTTCGTGCCAATCGACGAGAACCGGCTGCCGGCTAAGGCTTATCGCGAGCATTGGGGTCAGGGCTGGACTTCCGGGTGGTTCTACTACCAAGTGGAAGAGGGAAGCCCCTTTCGGTCCACCTGCTCGGAGATTCTGCACTGGCCGCACCCAGCCATCGAGCTAAGTGACAAGTCGAAGCATCGATGAAAAAGCTGGAGGAGGTGTCCAGCAGGCTGACCATGCGGGATCTGTGCGAAAGAGTTTCGTGACTGCCGAAATCAGTCCTCTGCTCAAGGACTGGTCCCGGGAGTTCCTTGTTGGGCTGCCCGGCGGCCGAAGAAGGCTGGTGCTACAGCCGGAGAAATTTTCCGGTAAATTTTCTGCGCGAGCTTACTCTCTTTGACTTTCGGCATTTAAGTTTGTGCCGCGGACTCATATGACTGATATGCAGATCTTAGTTTGGAGGAGATCGAAGCGC
>LFJQ01000572.1:0-21287 GCA_001182835.1 Oropetium thomaeum
AAAAAGAAAACTGTTTTTATTTTCACATGTATTTCAAAGACGGCCTAAGCTATAGATGGTTTTTTTTTTTTTGGATCACGGTGAGTGTCTTGATGAACTTGAATAAGTGGAGTGTTGTGTCAAACAATCGTTAACGATGCCAGGCCGCTCAGATTCGTCGAGGACTCTAAGTACTTCTGATCCTGGTACATTGTGTTGTTATAGTTCTGTACAAACTATCAGTGCAAGCTGTGTCGCGGTGTTAATTTGGTTCCTTAAGCCTCTACGCTGCTGCTTCAACAATGTTACTACCAGGCTGTCTGAAAAAATAGATTGTCTCAAAAGAGTATACTGTCCAAAGACTGTCCGGAGTGACATTTGTTAGCATCAGAGCTATATGTGCATAATTAAACTTGAGCTATGTCACCAATCTTCCCTACTGATCTTCTTCACAAAATTAATCCCATGCTCTGTTTTTTTGTTGCAGGAAAGAGCTTCTATCTGACTTGAGAACAGAGGAGCTATGCCACGATGGAGATCTCCGTAACTAGCCTAAAACAAACCAAATTGGTTACAACAAATGAAATAAAAATCTGTGCCAAACAAAGCTTTCTTTCTGAGTTGAAAGACCAACTACATTATCAGTGTCTTGGGAGTTGGGGTGTATCTATATATTTGCATATATGCCAATAACCAATAGTCCAAAATCAATGTTGTTGTATGTATTGTATCTATATATCCTATCTGACACATTAGTTACACTCTTATTATTACAGCCAAAACGTAACAACTAAGGTGACGATGGAAAATGAACCCAGGCAGGCCCTCCTCTTTGGTCTTTGTCTCACTCACTGTGGCGAGAATCAGAGCAGCCGATCCGACAGGCTCGGCAGCCGGCGGAAGAAGTTGACTGCCGCCGGTGGCATGGGGTCCCGAAACATGGGGTGACGCAGGTAATAGAACCCGCCGGCCACGGCGACCATCTTGGGCGGCATGGAGTACAGCGCGACGGCGACGGCGAGGCAGACGCCGACGAATATCCGGCTGGCACGCGGGTCCCTCCAGCTGACGAGCGCCTGCAGCCGCTCGCCCTGCGCCGCGACGTCGCCCATGACGCGCTGCACTCGTCCGGCCAGCGTCCGGAGCCTTTCGTAGCGCATCCGGAGGACGTCGGGCGGCGGCACGGGGTCGAACTCCTCCTCCAGCTCGTCGCCGTCGACCGTGTCGGCCTGCGAGAGCCGCGCGTCCATCCCGACCGGGCAGCGCGGCCGGAACCGGTAGTACCAGATGCCGATCATGAAGACGTAGAGCGAGGCGGTGGGCACGGCCAGCTCCGGGTACCAGACGAGGACGAGGTACAGCGCGTGGACGAGCACGGTGGCGGACGGGCTGCGCCACCGCGCACGCCGTCCAGCCACCGCGCGAGCGCCACGGCCCACGCGAGCACGCCCATGACGCGGAACCAGTTGGCCTTGGCGCGGCGCACGCTCCACGCGTGCGCGTCCGCGTCGAGCACGTACCGCACCACCTCGGGGCCCAGCGGCGGCTCGGACCGCGCCAGCCACGCCGCCACAGTGCGCACGGCGGCGCCACGCAAGGCCTCCTGCTGCGCGACGCCGATCGGGCGCAGGTAGTGCATCCGCGGCAGCAGCGGCGACGTGTACGTGGCCCCAGGTGTCCGGCAGCTGCTGCGGCGACGAGAAGCGCACGGCTAGCTGCACCTCGCCCATCTTCTTCAGCCCCGACCGCAGAAGAACCAGCAGAGGGTAGGAGGCCGTGTACGCCCGGTTGTCTCCAGCGTGGAGACGCGCACGCGCACCTTGCCGATGCGATAGTCCTGCCGGTCCTGGTCGCCGGCGAACGCGAACATGCGCCAGTTGTCGAACACGGCGACCGTGAGCACCGTGCACGGGTCGTACACCTGCCAAGTGTACTGCTCGTTCCACCGCGGGCTCAGGCTGTCGGTGACGGTCCGCGTGCGCACCCACTTCTTGCCGTACTTGGCCACGCAATACGCGTCCGTCGACCCCTTGGCGCCGCCGCCCTTGGTCTTCATCGGCAGCAGCCCGCACGCGCCGACGATGCCCAGCTCCAGCACGCCCACCGGCGGCTTCCACAGCTGCTTCGCCGTCGGACGGTAGTCGCTGCATACGTGCGCCGCCTCGTCGAGCACGTGGTACCCGCCCTCGAGGCACAGCCGGAGGTGCAGCCGCCCGGAGTAGAAGCCTCCCGGTGGGCCGTCGGCGTTGCCGTGGCCGCCTTCCAGGTTGAACCACCTCGACGCGACGATCTGCCGCTCGTCAGGCGCTGCTCGATGGAGCTCACGGGGATGGCGGCGTGGCCCAGCAGCGCCGGCTCCTTGATCATGGACCGGTCCTCGACGAGCACGATCAGCGTGTCGTCGAGCGGCTCCGACGCCACGAACATGAGGTCCTCGGACCACGCGAACGCGGAGCCGGTGCTGCTGGCCACGGACCGCCGCGTCCGCGCCGACTGGAACCCGAGCTGCACCTTGACGCGCACATCGAACGGCAGGCCCAGCGGCGGCGCCGGCACGCGGAGGTCCTGCGCCTCTATGACCGACGCGCGCAGGTACCAGAGCTTGGGCGACTGGTACACCTTGGACCGCGTGTACGCGGCGTACGGCGCGTCGGTGTTCCACGCCTCCGGGAACGCGTCGTCCGCCTGCGTGCCGATCCACACGCCACCATGATGTCGCCCGTAACGATGCCCGGCTCGCCGCCCCCAGCCTGTACCACTGCGGCGCCAGCGGGCCATCCGGCTGGTCGCGGACGGGCACGTCGGAGAGGTCGAAGCAGACGCCACCAAGAAAAGCCTCGGCGGGGGAGGGCGCGCCGCCGTCCCATACGGAGATCTCCAGCGTGGGTTGTTCCGGTTTGGCGTGGCTGATGGCAAACACCTGGTTCCACTCGGGGTTGCCGGTGCCGGAGACGTCGCGGCCGGGTAGCGACCGGCGCGAGTGTGGGCCGGCCTGGACCTTCACGTAGGGCCCCTCGCAGGCGCGGATGCCGCGCACACGCACCACGCGGACGAAGAGGTACCGCATCGGCTCCACCAGGTCGTACGCCGACGACTGCACCGGCTCCACGGTCTCGCCCGTGGACGCGAACCGTCCGGAGATGACGCGGGGTGACGTCGCGTAGCAGTCCGGGCCCGTGCTCGGGTGCCGCGCCATGGGGACGCGCTCCGTGCTCGACGCCATCCGCGTCTTGCGCACCTCGGGGGGTACGGGTCGCCGCCGGGTTCCGGCTCCGGATGGGCGGGCTCCGGCTCTGGATGCGGCTCCGGTGGTGGAGGCGGCGTCCCTTGCCCGTGCGGACCGTGCATCGGTGGCGGCGGCATTGGCCCGTGAGGTCCGTACATCGGCGGCGGCATTGGCCCGTGCGGACCGTGCATCCGCGGCGGCATCGGTCCGTGCGGACCGTACATCGGCGGCGGCATTGGGCCGTGCGGGCCGTACATCGGCGGCGGCATTGACCCGTGCATCGGTGGCGCTTCCTCTACGGTGTACACCGGAGGCTGCCCTGGCTGCTGCTGCACCTCGACGGCGGCCTCCGTAGGTGCGGGCATCTCCGGAAGGTCTCTCGGCTGTTCCGGCGGGACCTCCGGCGGCGGCGCGTTTTCGCCCTGCTGTGCTCGGGCGGCCTCTCCTCTTGCGGCGGTGGCCCGGCCGGCTCGTCGTAGTAGTAAATCTTGAGCCCCACCTCGCCGCGGATCCAGCTCAGCAGGCTGCGCTTCTCCAGCGGGAAGTAGACGATCCCCTCATCGCCGCGCCGCGAGAACTGCGCGACCCGTAGATGCGGACGCGGCCGAGGAAGCTGTTCTTGCCGCCCCCGCCGCCGGACGGGTTGAAGCGCCGGTCGTGGTAGAGCGAGACGAGCGCCTCGGCGTGCATGTTCGCGGGGTCGGGCACGGCGAACTCGAGCCGCTCGTGCCACTGCGGGTTGAGGTCCCGCGGCACGGTGCGCGTGCGCTTCCGCTGCCCGTCGAAGTCCACCACGGCGTACGCGCTCGACGTGCCCAGCCCGTCCTTGGGCACGAGGTCCCGCGCGTCAACCACCTCCACGGCCAGCCGCCGCACCATCGGCGGCGGCGGGCCACCGCCGCCACCGCCATCGTCCGCCATGGGCAGAGCAGAACAGGATGAAGCAGGGGAGGTTGGAGGGTCGTGAGAAAAGCAGGAAGGCGACGGAGAATGGAATAGGGTTCCTTATGATGGATCGACGTGGGTGGTGGAGTGAGCCAGTGGCTTTTGCTTTTCCGGAGGATTAGTGTGCTTTGGAGGGAGAAAGAATCTGAGCAAGGGAGAGAGAGAGGAATGGAGATGGAGGAATTTGGTGTCTTTCTTGACCTGGAAGCTCACAACTTTTCTAACCACAGAATCTGATCTGCTCTAGTGTCCTTTTGCCTTTTGAATGAGCAGTGAGGCGGCCGCCGCTGGTGTGCCTCGGTGAGTTCTTCTTCCCGCCCTTTTCCTCAGCGTTCCCAATGGAGACCGACATTGTGGCAAGGCTGAGATCTCCTTATGTGCTCTTCTGCGATCCTGTCAGCCAGACAGACTCAATAGACTTGCACAAGGTTCAAATTTGCTTCAAATCTCTCTTCCTCCAATCAATCACCGCATGAATTCCATGTCACAAGCATAAAATTCCTTCAAATCTCTCTTCCAAATTCCATGTCAGCACAACACACTTTTTTGGCCATCCTCATGTCCCCATCTTCACACTTATTTTGAGAATGATCTTTGAGAGCCGATGACTTCACGGCCAACGGCTCGCCCGAGCCCCGAGGCCGTCGGCGGCCAGCCTCCAGACAGCTCTCGACGCTCGTGGCCTAGCGTGCGGATTCACTGGAAGCTGCTTAGCTACACTTGAATCCATTACGTTTTGTACACTATACTTTAGATTGAGAAGTTTGCCTCCCTTGATTCATTCTGGCTAGCAGCTTCTGTTAGTTTTTAGAAACATAACTTGACAGGACTCTTTTAAATTCTGTTGAAAATTTTTCTGCCTGACTTTCTTCAATGTGATAATAAAACTTGGTGTTATTGAAATATGGTCAATGATGTTGAAATGCTGCTGAAATTATGTCAAAATGTGGTTGTAATTTTGTATCAATTTTACACACGTGATATCCAAAATTTTCTCAAATTTATAGTCTAAGTGGTGTTCAAATGTTGTCAAACTCATGTCAAATTGGTTATAATGTTATCTATATTCTGTCCTGATTTTGTTAATATTCAGTTTCAATAACTATCCGAATGTTATCAAATTGTGATGCTCAAATATTGCCACAAAATAAGGTAAAAATTATTATTTGGGGAAAATTGAGAGTAAAATTGTAAGGGCATGACTATATCTAATACCAAATTTAACAGCATTAAATTGCTCTAACAAAGTAGGGTTAAACTTTATGTTCATTTCTGAAAAAAATAGTAATAAAATCGATAAGGGGTAAATTCGTAGGGGCGAGAAAAATATTGCTCCTAATTATTACTCCTAATTCGGTAAAGGGTAAGTTCGTAGGAGTAATAAATTTTTTATTTTTATATATACTAGAGGCAAAAAAAAAATCCAAATTCCGTTGAACACGCGGCCGTTTGCGTCGTCGTCCTCTGCACCACCAGATCAGAATCGAACGGGATAGAAACCCCCTCTAGTAGAAACTGTGAGACGGCTGACGTGCCAGGCTCGGATCTCACAAGATGCCGCGCTAACGAGTCCCTTCTCCAATAAACACATTTTTTCCACCGCATCGCATCCCGTCCCGACCGCGACCCCACCTCCCCCGGATCTCATCTGCGACGACCTCCACCCTCCCGATCCCGTCACCGCGCGTCGGCGAGCCCTCGCCTCCGCCTTCCCCCTCCACCCAACCGAGGCCAGCTCCGGCGAGCAGGCGGCGACGATGTACGGGTGGGAGATGCTGTCGTTCAACATCCACGACGGCTTCCTGGAGGCCATCGTGCGGGGGAACCGCTCGGGGCTCCTCCGCCGCCGACTACAACAACCTCTGCCAGTGCGAGAACCTCGATGACATCAAGATGCACCTCACCGCCACCGAGTACGGGCCCTACCTCCAGAACGGTGAGATCCCCGGCCCTCCTTGTGATCGAGTAACTGGCCCGCGACGCGCGGCTCGATCCGGCGCTGCTAGGGCGTTCCTTTTCGCTATCCACCTCGTGGGAATTACGATCACATATTGGGGATTTCCCGTGGTAGTGCAACTAGCGGGACCTGTTCTCGAGATAAGTAGAATTTTTGTGCATTGTTTCCGTTGCTCTCGCCTTAATTGGGAGTTTCGAGGTAGGAAGTCGTTAGTAAATTTACTTGGTAGGCATATCAATTATCTAGTCTCTAAACCTACCAGGTCCTGCACAATTGCAAGCTAGTTACCATACCCCCATTTACGTATTAATAAAATGTATGATAGGAGCAACAATTAGTGCAGGTTCTTATTCCTGTAAGCCATGTAAGCTGCACTAAGATATTATTTTTTTTATTTAGCCACTTAGGATTTTGTTTGCTATAATCCACATTTGCTTGTGGATTAACATTATGCTGTAGAATTGTCAAGCATCATGTTGTGCTTATGCCTGGAAATACATAATTATGCTGTGACCCTTAACTCTAGTCACCATGGTAACCAGGTTATGTGCATGGTATATTATCCTACTGGGATTCTTTTTGTCTATGTATATAGAGGATATCGTATTAGTTGCTATAATGGGTTATACACTTCTCTGTGCTGCTCACACTGGAGAGTTAACATGTATTGTTTCTCTATCTGTACTATGGTTATGTTGATTTGTAATTTTCATCACGGTCTCAGAGCTGTTTTCTTTCAACAACAATGGCAGTTTCTTTCACTACATTTTAATTGCAGTTGTGACTACATTTTCTTTTTTGATACATGTGGAACTTGAATTTATGTCTGCTAAATTGCAGAACCATCTCCCTTGCACACAACAACAATTGTCGAGAAATGCACCCTAAAACTGGTGGATGAATACAACACATGTTGTGTCAGGCCAATGAACCACTCTCTACATTCTTGCAATATATAACGTAAGTGATATTATATGTTGGGATGCTTTCTTTGTACCTGTTCTCCTATAGGGTTTACATTTTCTGCTCCAGTGCATAGTTTGATCCTAATCGCATTATATTCCTCACAGATATGGGCACATGATTGATAATGTTGTCCTTATTGTTACCGGGACATTGCATGAGAGAGATTTAACGAATTGTTGGAGAAATGCCATCCATTGGCATGTTTGACAGGTAGCGTATTGTCTTGTCTATCTTTTTAGTGGACATGTACAAGAAACCAGACTACTGAGCATTCATCTTACTTGCTACTTAACAGCATTGCGTCTCTTGCGGTTGCTCAAAACATGCGTGAGCTTTATAGATTGGTTCTAGTCGACACTCCTCTGGCCCCTTACTTTTCAGAGTGCATTACATCTGAGGTAACAAGTTGCTGTTGATCATATCTTTATGACATTTCTGCTTTCCACTAAATATCGACCTAGTGTTGTATCATATGCCTTTTCTAGGATTTGGATGACATGAATATCGAGATTATGAGGAACACTCTATACAAAGCATATCTTGAGGATTTTTACAAATTTTGTAAGGTATGCAGTGCTCTAATAAGTTTTTTTTGGTCACATTTTCTAAATAAAGTTTCCATAATTTCCATTTGCTATAGTTTAGTTCACTTTGTATATTGCTTTGGTATAGAAACTTGGTGGTGCAACAGCCGAGATCATGTGTGATCTTCTTTCCTTTGAAGCTGACAGAAGAGCTGTTAACATTACAACCAACAGGTGAAGCACTGAATTTCCCATTTTTTACCCGGCATCCTTATGTTTGTACATGGACATTTGCCTGAATATTTATCCTAATTTCTGTCATGTTTTGCAGCATTGGGACTGAATTGACTAGAGATGATCGCCGGAAGCTATACTCAAACTTTGGGCTTATTGTATGTACTCATTGAAAGCAACACTAACAACATTTCTAGTTAAGGTTTTTCTGTTTTTCATTTGAATGTAATGTTCTGATATTCTTCAGGTATCCATATGGTCATGAAGAACTTGCTGTTTGCGAAGATGTTGATCAGGTTTGTATCTAATTACACATCATATGTTCATTATTCGCCAAACTATATACTTCTTTCCTTTTGATGCTGTTTTGACTTAACTTATATCTATTGAAAATATTTTACTATCAGTTTATCATTTCTTTTTAGTGCCATTAATTGTAAAAGAATAATCGTAATTCATGCCTTTTGATCTTTCCTTTTGCTTTCTGGTGCCAATCATATTATGAATATTTTCTTAGCTGTTAATATCTTCTATGATGGTTTTTCTCCCTTGAAAATTGAAATGTCTTTTTAGTGCCTGTTTGGATAGGGGGAATTGAGATCCAAATGCTTGGTGGTGTAGCATACATGTATTCTTTTCAAAATGGATTGCTATCTGCAGTACATATTGACCATAATTATATCTTTCTCATGAGTCAGTTAATTTGACTGCCATGACCTTTTTGCTTGTTTATTGTGTAGGTCCGTGGTGTAATGGAGAAGTATCCACCATACCAGGCTATATTTTCCAGGATTTCATATGGCGAAAGTCAGATGCTGGATAAGGCCTTTTATGAGGAAGAAGTACGGAGGCTGTGCTTATCCTTTGAGCAACAGGTATATTTTTCTTCTTTAACTTTGTTATGAGTTGCATCATTGCATCATATATGGAATATAACCTCGATTGGACTATGTACATGCATCCTTTCTAAATATAATGTATCAGTTAGGTTCACCTGTACCCTCTGAGGTTTATGATTAAATGCTCCATAGAGATCACTGTCAAAGAAGAATACGTTCTGGTTAGAAAATTGTTATGTTGTTATGGTTCCAGTGAAGGCTAACTGAATTAAGATTGTGCCCAGCTGTCTGCCGCAAGTATGATACATCACGCATTCCATTATACATTATCTACACAAGCACACCACACTCCATTTACTTGTTGCAGACTGGCCTAGCAAATATTCAAAGCTACCTTCCAAATCTGTGACTCATTCGCACTATGTTTTTGGCACATTTTCTTGTCTCTGCAGTTCCACTATGCCGTTTTCTTCGCGTACATCAGACTGCGCGAGCAAGAGATAAGGAATCTGATGTGGATCTCTGAATGTGTTGCCCAGAACCAGAAGAACAGGGTCCACGACAGTGTTGTGTTTATCTTTTGAGCATCCGTCGGCACAATATATATGATTGTACAAAAATATGCGCACTTTGATTGTGGCAGAATCGGTTGCACTCATTATAAACCTGGGACTTTGCCCATTGTCCATTTACGTGGCAGAAAAGCAAGACCTGGAGTCCATGTATTATTATTATTTGTCTTTTTAGTAAATAAAGGCGAGAATGTCTTGGCATACTGAATAAAATCGTCCCTATTTTCTTTTTAGAATAAATAAGTAAAATCTTGTGTTTTCTAGACAAGCTTTTAGTGTCAATGTCCAGTTTTGTGGCAATGTACACAGGTGGTTGGCTTTTGGCAATAAACCTGTGTGCTCTCCTTTATGTTGTCAACATGTCTTGGAGAATATGGTTAATCTTGAAACAATAAGCAATGTAGCAGGGAGCAAAGCTTAATATGTTCTCCTTCCGTTTTGTTTTACTTGTCATTGTTTACTTTGATCGATAACTTTGATCATTCGTTTTATTCAAAAAAGTATGAGAAATATCATATATTTTGTTATGATTTGATTATTACTAAAAGTTTTAGAAATATGATTTTTAATTTTACACTTTCGAACAATTTTTTTAAATAAGATGACTTGTCAAAGTTGATGGTGATAAGTAAAAAAGGATAGAGGGAGTATATGAATAACAATAATAATAATAATAAAGAAGTATGGTATGTTGTTGAATCCACAGAAAGGAAGCCTAACTAGTCCCTCCATGCAAGCAGAGCCATACTGTGAGCCCCTGTTTCTTCAGTTTCCGACCTGGCGATCTCGAATCCTTGGAAGGTTTGTGCATATATACCCACCCCAAATCCCTCACATTTTGCATGAACGTTATATGTGTCATCGTCTACGTCGAGCTAGGCTACCTCATATTCTTGGTAACACATGCCCATCGTTAGTTATACTACTCGTGATGCATCCTCAGTCTTCAAAGAAGATTTTGTTTAGTTGCCAACAAAACTAGATATTATATGCAATATGCCCTCTTGCGCCAAAATTTTTGAAATGACCAAAACTAAATCAACAGATATAGCCAATAACACAAATCAAAAACCTAGGTGAGCAAAATTGAAACAATTTCCATCTCATACATGGTTCGACTCTAAGCCAATAATAAGATCGCCAATAATATTGTGGGTGGCGTGCTTAGGTTTGTTATGACCGTGGTTTTGGGGAACATTTAAGCATCGGCTCTTGCTACTAGCGGGAAATATTACCAGATAGAACAGGAAAGTAAATGTAGACTAGCTAGGAGATTGTATTATTTTTGTCTCAGAAAACGCATCCTTGAGAATTATGATGTAGAGTGGAGAATTAATTAATACATAAGTATGAAGAAAATCATAAGTGGTATGCTGCAGTCCACAGAAATAGCAAAATTACACTTTTTTTTTTGTCCACTTTGCGACCCACGGTATTTGTCGGCATACCGCTCCGAAATGGGGAAGGTTCGTGCATATATAGACCACACCGTGTCACTCTCGAGATCGAACATCCCAACCACATCTGCGCCCAGAGTATCCAACATTGCAATCTGATCTTTGGGGGCGCCGCCACAAGGATCAATCGGTGAGTAATGCAACAACTTTTACCGGTGGTTGTATTCAACTATTCATAGTGAGATATATATGCAGTTTTTAGACGTTCTCATTTGAATTTTTGTAGCCAGTCTCTGCTATGCCGATGTTGGGAGGGACGAACAAGGTGGCTAACACTTCTTCCGCCGCATCAGTGTCTCAGAGGAGCCGCCGCCGGCAAAGGAATCCGTCGTCGTCTGCGTCCTCGACGGCCAGCGCCATCCAGACGATTTACGACGTCTCCAGGGACGTCTTCGCGGCGGCGACACCAGGTTTCCAGCCGGTGCCGAGTGACGTGGCACGCCTCTCGGACTTACTCAGTCAGTCACCTCTCCCCCTCTCTCTGTCCCTCTGTCTCTGTGTGTGCAACCTGGGGACGGGAAAGAAAGGAAGTGGGGTCACACGTACGTGGGGACACGCAAACGATGAAGTGCCTTTGCATGTCTGTATTTTGCTTGTTGCTCTGATGATGGTTTTTGGAACATCCTCCTCGAGACCATGTTCTGCATGGCTAACAGATTCATCTGCAGGCTAGCAAACCGTCTTTTATTTGAGCACGCATGCAGTATGCAGGGACCGCATAAGAGCCACACCACACTACGTCAATGAGCCACACCCCCACACTACGTCAATAAGTGCACATCTCAACTGCGTTTTTTATATTTTGTCCTGCTGGTGATGCTAATGCATATATATATGTTCACTGATATTTTTGGAACGATTATCATTATTGAACACGTACCAATGCATGATGCACAGATGGCCTGACGCTGCAGGACGTTGGCCTTAATGCGTCCATGCCTTACCTGAGAGCTGCTGGTCCTGACGGAGACGACGGAGGCCGCCGTAGTAGTACGGTGACCTACCTGCACATCGCTGATTCTCCCAACAAGCTCTCGCTAGGTGTGTTCTGCCTGCCGCAGTCTGCCGTCATCCCGCTGCACGACCATCCCGGGATGACGGTCTTCAGCAAAATCCTTCTGGGCTCCATGCACATCAAGTCCTACGACTGGGTTAAGGTTCCTCCTCCTGGCATCCGGGCAACCACAAACTCAAATGGTTATTTGCTTGTCTCTCATATCAGCACAGAACCCTTCTTTGCAGTTCCCTTTGGACTACTGTGCTTTATACATGTTATATTGTTATTAGGTGCTCGCCTGGCAATGCTGAACACTGACGCCGTCCTAGACGCCTCGTCGGAGACGGTGGTGCTGTACCCGGAGACCGGAGGAAACCTGCACTGCTTCACCGCGACGACGCCCTGCGTCGTGCTCGACGTCATGGGCCCTCCCTACTGTCAGGCTCAAGGAAGGGACTGCGCCTACTACGGTGCGCTGCTTCCATTTTCCGTTGTTCAGTTTTGTTGGCTCCTTTCCCTTATTACTGACCGATCGAATTTCAGCTAGGATGACATTCAGATTCAGCTATTATATTATTACTGAAAATTAAATGACTCTTTTGGTGTAACTGATGCATCATGCAGGTGCCAAAGCTACGGCTGCAGTTGAAGGTGGTGGGCAGTATGCTTGGCTGAAACAAGTGCGCCGCACCATTGAAATCAACACCTTCCATATGGGAATCAACATCCGCAAGTAAATTATTGTTGAAGAATGACGACTGTGGTGGCCTTCTTTAATCAGCCGTGCGCTTGCGCTCATGATCGTCTCAGGCGGCAGAGAGGCAGAGAGAGGGTAGAGAATCTGAACTATTATACCCGATCGATGAGGGCACCAGCGACTTAATTTGAGAAACATATATATGCTTCTTATTTATTTATTTCATATTCTATTCGTTTGGTTCAGTTGAAACAGCCAGCGTCTTGTGATAAAATTAAACTTCGGTTTCTCATATCTTATCTTGCAATGAAACAATCTGCTTTGGCTACCTGTATATATATCATTGATCACATATTTATTAAAACATTTGAATGGGGACAATGCATATTTATTCTGTAACTTTGGTTAAGTTTTATGTGTGCTGATTGTCTGTATCAAGCTATCGTCTGCTAAAATTATCGGTGAATTTAAGTGTGCTGAACAATGCTAATTTGTTGTTATATCCCTGTTGATTTCCTGCTCAAATTCTGCATTTACGTAGTACAGGGATGAAACAGCAGAGTGCTGGATGCCAACACACACTTTCCCTGTACAACTAGATCGCGAGCTGTCGATTTGTACCTTTCCTGGCCTCTGATTCCTTGTACTCTACTAACGTTATTGGCGTGGCCTCAGTCTCCCCAGGCTAACCTGCGGTTGATATCGGCTGATGGTTGGTAAGATTATGTCAGTCAGATTAATACTCAAATTGCTTGTCACGCTATTATCATGGTAGCTATCCGAATTCACGTTTTCCAATCCCAGCTTCCCGTGACTATATGTATCTCAGTTACACACCGTCATATTGCATCTTCTACTACATGTTTTTTATTTAAAATTGCATTCCAGTTTCAAAGATTAATTTCAGTACAATTTTTCAGGCTAGTTTAAACAGATCTCTTTGAGAAACTTAATTGATTCTGAAAGATTGTGGATCATTATATCTTGGTTTATGTATTTGGAGTCAGATCCTACATATGCTACTTACAGATTTGTTGTTGTGTGATTGACAACTGAGCCCACTTTTCAATGATGAAATTTTTTACGTAGTATACTACATCTGGTTCTCTATCACTATTAACTTTTAACATCATCTTTGACTATTTAAATGAATTCTCATGTCATGGATATAAAAATAATTAGAATGAATACCTTGTGCAATTATCTACACTTTCATATTTTCAAACCATTTTAATCCATAGGGAAGGAAAAGTAAATTAATTACCCAAAAAAATAAAATTGAGTATTCCAACTCAAGAACAGAACCGAAACTAACCCTGACTTATGGCCAACCCTGACGTAATTCGTGAAGTCGACATGCAAAGCATGAAACCCCTATCCAGCCGAGTTTGACTGGTATACTGTTACGCCATCCTTTTTCATGTCCGTCAGCACTTACTTACCTGAAAAAGGCTTGAATTTTTCCATGTCCCGATAAGTCAAATTTAGACGCGAAAAGGCCCCGATTTTCTTGAACGTACGGTCGCGCTGGATATTTTCCAAGGTTGTTCTGACGTTAACAGCTCTCTGCTTTTCCTTTTTCCTCTATCGTTTTGCAGTATCGAGATTTGTAAGAAGGAAATTTAGTTAATTATATAATTATATGAGCGCGTTCTTCACGTGAATGTAAATTGCTAAATGCATTATTATATAAATTCTTGTAGTATATATACTCATCCGGTCCGATTCTCCTGACGTTTCATACATGAGTTTGAACTAGGAATCCAAACTGTGTTTTGTTGTCTGAACGACAACTAAAGAAAATGTTGGAGTAACCGATAAAACAGTGCCTTGTTGCACTTGGTCATCGTACAAGACTGAGTAAACCATCATGATCATACTGCATGCAGTGGACCAGCACATATGAGCAGCCGTGCGCGCGTCTGTTGCTGTTGGCCAGGTGGGCTAACTAACTCTTAATGGATAAACCCCTCAATGAAATAGTACTAATGATTTTACAAAGGGCAATAGTGAATTTGTAAAAGCTTATTTTATTTTTAACTGAAAGCAAACTACCAACTTACGCTTCGCATGTCGTACACGTACGATAATAATGATGTATTCTGTCAAATATGATATGGTAGTTTGGGAATTAAAAAAATGATGTCATTATGTAAATGATCTTTTAAGATCATTGAATAAGTAAAAAAAAATTATTTCACCTACGAATCAATCAGTTCACGTTCATTCTCTGTCGTTCCCATCTCACACGATACTGCGAGAGCTAGCTGCCGCTACCGCCGACGGCCCGACGCCAATGCCGCGAGGCCACTGCCGCCTCCGTCAAAACATTGACGCCAACGACTTTTTCGACTCCCCGCCAAGTCATCCGATACATCGTCATGCTGTCCATGCACGGACGCGATGGATCTGATCATGGCGGCGGCGGAATCACAGAGTGCCTAAAAGAACACCCTAAGGATTGTCCGTCCTCCTCTGATTTTGGTCCAATTCTTCCGAAAAATTCTTACCAACCTACTATTATTATTGCCGGATCAGGATTCAGGACCAAGTTGATAAGTTGACAAGGACCTCGCCCGCACGTATGCAGTGCAGGAGGACGAAGAAGCGTGCGGCGGACAGCAAAGAGAAAGCTTCAAATCCCCCATGACCAAACTAGTCACGTCTCATGTCTCAATGCTTACATTAAACCGGGGATTACTATAACGTCTAACAATAATACTTCTTAATTATTGATCAACACAATTAGTAGTATATGAGACGACGATATAGCAGTCGGTTAATTAGGTCAGCTTTTGACATTTTCAGGTACGCAGACTACTGCTGCCACACGGCTCCATTATAATTCTCATCTCTCGATCGATCTCTATATATACAGGGACAAGAGAAAGCGTGCAGGCTGCATATGCAGAAAAGAGAGAAGAAAAGCACTCGGTCGTCGTCGTCGCTGTTGATGGAGCTCAACAACAGGACTCGTGTATTATTTGAGGAGGTGATGAGAGACGACGAGGCAGACAAGGTATAAAATTGTTTCCATCTTCTCATTATTCGCGCATAGATCAGGCAATATCCCGTTTTGTTGTTCTTCTCTACTTTTGTGAGTTGTCAAAAATAAATTCTTATGAATTTCGTCTTAGATAATACTCACTAGGTAGCTAATACTACACTTGATGCAAACAGATGATGACCAGGAAAAAATTGGGGAAAACTGATCAATTCATGGTCGTCTGTATAATGAAATTAAAAGAAGAAATCCAGCCGTGAAACATGTTTACAACCTTTTCTTTTCAGGTCACAAATTGTCCTATTGTTGTTATTATTGTATTACATCGATTCTAGAGAGTTTGTTTTTCCCTTTTTGGGAATTCGTTCATAACTCACTAGCTAGTATGCAAAACTGAGAAGGCACAGCTAGCTAGGATGGGATTTCCATTTTACAACTGAAAAAGATTAATCAATAAACTTGTCTTTCTTTTCCGCCAAACAAACTTGCCTGCTTTCTAATTTCGTCGACGTTAGTTGATTAGCTCAAATATAGAATACTCATTTTGTTTTGTGTATTGCAGTTGCAGCAGAGAAACTACTACCCAGGCTTGCAAGTCCTGGGAATCGACGGAGAAGAGGCTGCTGCCGCCGGTCGTCGCGGCACGGGCAACGAACCACCCGAGCCATTCCTCTCTCTCAGCTTGGGAACGGCGAGCGCGATCCCTGAAAGAGGAGAGGAGACCAGCAGCCCCATCGGTTTGGGTTTGGCCCTTGGCCTGCGTCGTTCTTCCTTCCTCGGCTTCGGAGAGACAGACAACGGCGGCTCTCCAGTTGTTGGTGCCAAGAGGCACAGGAGGACAACAAGCGACGACAGCGGTAACGGCGGCGCCGAAGACCCCGAGGACGCGGTGGCGCGCCGCGGCAGAGGCAAGAACGCGCCGCCGCCGCCGCCGATGCCGCTGCCACCGGCGAGACCAGGTCGGGTCTCCTTCAGAACGAGGTGCAGCGCAGCAACGGTGGGTTCCTGGGTTCCTTCTTCCAACACACATCACGATATGGAGGACTGATCTTATAATTGACGAGGCTGTTTTTTTCAGTTAAACGACGGGTGCCAATGGCGCAAGTACGGGCAGAAGGTGGCCAAGGGGAACCCGTGCCCGCGCGCCTACTACCGCTGCACCGGCGCGCCCGACTGCCCCGTCCGCAAGAAGCTGCAGCGCTGCGCGCACGACGCCTCGGTCCTCGTCTCCACCTACGACGGCGCCCACAACCATCCGCTCACGCCCTACGCCGCCGCCATGATGGCCTCCGCCATGGCCGCCACCGCCGCCGGCTCGTCACTGCCACCGTCCTCGTCGTTGCCTTCTTCTTCTTCGCTACGGCCGGAGGCAACAACCGACGACGCGCCGCCGCTGCTGGCCATGCCCGTGGCCATGCTGCCGCCGCAAAGCTACGCCGCAGCAGGCAGTACTGCCGCGGCGCCGTTGAGTCATCAGAACCCGATGATGGCCAACTTCTTGGAGAAGGCCGTAGCGGACCCCAAGTTCCGCGCCGCGGTGATGGCCGCCGTCGCCAGCTACGTCTGCGAGCAGTGCGGCGGTGGGACAATCGGCGACCTACTTGCCACGTTTCCTCCTCCATGCTGACTCATCGGCGATGCGATGAAGATGAACATATAACTTGCTGATTTGTCTCATTTATTTATTCTTTCATTAATTTAAACGGTTAGCTTAGCTGCCTTAGTACAAGTTGTGAAGCTATTTTTTACTTTGTTATTAGCTTTCCCTTGTTGTATGTAATTGTATTTTTTTGCGGAATGTATGTAATTGTATAATATACTCATAAAAAATATAAGTATATAACATATCTTTTATTCTTTTGATAAGGACATGATAAAAACTACTATTACTCTACGTACAACATATTTACATTACATGGACGGATGTGATATAATAACCGTATAATATATGAGTTTTTTTCTATTGTAATATTATTTTAATGATTAATTACTGAACTAGTAGTCGATTTAGAAAAATTGGAAGAATAGGTGCCAGTCGGTTTTCTATAGACCAATTGCAGGCATATCGGTTTTCTTGTGTCCGATTAGGACAAATCAGGTATTGAAAAACTGATTAATTTGATATGTCAAAATCCAAGTAGCCTGTCAGGGTGCACCTAGTAGCAATCGGGGGTGCACCTAGTAGCAATCGGGCGCTGCATGGCCGAGAAGAGGCCATGTTAGCCAATCGAACAATGGGAAGCCGATAGGCCCCAGATCTCAGTAGGTGTGGTATCAGTCGGTTTTGAGGGAACTGATTGCTGTCCAATACACATTACCTCTTCCTTCCTCCGTCCACGACTTTTCAACATAGCGTTTGATTATTTTTATTATTTAAAAATGTATAAAAATGTTAATAATTTTGTTGTGACATGTTTTAGTGTGAGATGAACTATAAATATGATATATTGATTCTTACATTTTGAGAAAAAAATTGAATAAGATAGATGATAAAAAATGATGTTTAAAGGTCAACAAAAGCTTATATTTATGGACGGAGAAGTACTTAAAAAACTTTATGAACTAAGAAATCACAAGAATTTTTTAAAGTAGCTCAAGCGTCGTCGCAACCATTTCAGTAAAAATTTGGTCAATAAATAGTTATGAGAAGGATATTTTTTTTGCAAAATATTGTTTCGAAAGTTGATCCGTATTTTTAGGACAGTGAAATCATTCTTTAAATTGTTTTAAAAACTATGTAAATCTTCCTTTTACGTTCTATAATCATACAATTTTGTTTTAGGTGCAAGTTGTATTCAAAATTTTTAAATTTTTTATCACTTAATTTTTTAAAAACATCTGTCATTATAGGACAAACAAAAGTCCTGTAGGTTATCTAGCAGTATTTTACTACTATGTGACTGATCATAAGTCTATTCACACTTTTTGCATCATTCTCAAGAAGAACTTCATTTAGTTCACATATCACTTATACAATAAAAAAAAAGTTATGTATTCTAATTGTTTCTATATATTATATATATTTATACATTTATATATGTGATATTAAAAAGGACTTGCGGGTAATTGCAATAGGCTAATCGGTACTCGGGTTACCAATAGAGCTATCGGGAATTCGATTACCAACAGGCCTATCGGTAATCGAATTATCGATAGGCCTATCTGCGCACTAAATAGGTCAATCGGTTATCTGGATACTGATAAGTCCTATCGGTCCCATCAGACTGCAGACTATGCAACTCATCCATGCCACATCATTGCCACGGAGGAAGTCGGTCCTCTGACGACCGATATGTCCCTAGTCGGGAATAGGATGATAGACAGGGTGTTATTTTTACAATTTGCGTATCAACTATTAGATCCACAATTAATTATTGAAATAATATTATTTCAGAAAAAAAATATATGAGACCATGCTATAAACTTAGAAACATTGAGTATCACACTCGCTAGAGTAATTATTGTAAGGGGTAATTCTTTATGGACTAATAGCAAAGCATGTCTACTAACTTAAAAATGTGAGTTGTCACTAACTCACCTGACAATTCATATGTTGTAAAGTAGAGACTATGAAGCCAAAATGTTTAATATGTTTAACGCATATGTTTTAAATTATTTTATCTTTTATAGAAATTTCTTTATTCTTGGTAGCGCACGGGAATGAACTAGTAAATTGTAAATCCTGAGCAGCTAATTTTGATTTCAATAGTTGGATGTACAGTAGTGTGCCTTCCCTCTTCCTCTCGTTTGAGAGTTGTAAAATTGGATCATTTTTGTACTTCGACTCTAATTCTGGATATTTTTTTAGACTTTGTAAAAATCGTAGTATATACTCCATTTTCAACTAATTTATTACATCAGTGTCCCATTTTGACGGCAAATCTGTAGTAAAGTTGAAAAAACGAGTCTATTATTAAGAATAAAGTCCAAAAAGGTTCGGTTTCACAATTGTCCCTTATTCTAAACCGGGCTTAGGGTGTGTTTGGATCCTTCATTTTAGGCCTGTTTAGGCCTACTTGTGGCCGTAGGTCACCAAACGCGCAGGCCTAAAGGAAGCTAGAACGCACTAGAAAGAGCTAAACTTTTTAGCGTTCACGGAGGCCCTAAAAGACGGCTAAAGAGGCCCGGACGTCTTTGCCCCGACACCGTGTATCGACTCACTCCCAGCCGTAGCTCCCGCAGCCGCCACCTTCTGGATCTCGCGCGTCGTCGTCCAGGGCCTCGTCCGCATCTCGCGCCGCCGCCGGCCAGGGCCTCGTCCGCATCTCGCGCCGCCGCCGGCGGAGGTGACTGTCTTTCTCTCCGGAACCGAGACGCCCGCGCGAGAGTCCGCTCGCGTGCGCGTGCTCGCCATCAACGGTTGCGGCGCTGCCCGGACCACGCGCTTCTGGCCGCTGCGGCGCTGGAGCGCCTCGAGGCAGGCCTGCGGAAGGAAGCCGGGGACCCCGACGCGCGCGTCGCGGAGTTCTTCCACGTCGCGGCGGGTGCTGGCTGCGTCCTCGCGGTGATACTGTTTTTGAAAGGTTCCGACGGGCGCCCAAGGTACTCGGCGGAGGGCGCGCTAGCGACTGGCGTTCGTGGCCGGCAGCGCCGGCAAGGCCTTAGTGGGCCAGCGAGGTGGGCGGTGGGCCAAGCTGTTCCGCGGCTCGCAGCGGCGCCGTCCGCATCTCGCGGCGGTGGAAGGACCACGTTCAGGCGCCCCCCGTTCCGATCCCCTTCAAGGCACCGCCGGTAGCAGGGCCAAGGTCGGCCCCTGCCGGCCCGTCCTCGTCGTCCTGGGCGTTGTGAAGCCGGCGCCGGGCGGTATGACCTCCTGCTTTGCCTTCCTCCTCCGCGCGCGCTTTCCTCCTTGCTTCATACGGTTGATTTCTTGGTCACGTGTGGATTTTACCTTCCTGAAGCTCATTTTCATTGATGCAGTGAAGCTCTCTGTATTGATAAAGGAGAAACTCCAATGTAGTACTGGCAAAGTGTAAATTCCACTTTGTCCTTGCACATGTGTAGAAAAATTGTTGTCCCAACCAGGAAATTTGTTGTGGTTAACTTTTTTGCGAATTTTGATGTAAGTATTGTTAAGTTCCTAGAACAAAGTGTTGAACAACGTGTGCAAAAAGGCAGGGAAAATGAGTATAGAACAGGTGCTGTGCAATCTTTGAGTTGTTGCTTTGGCAGAGAGCCGTCACCCTTTACTTTTATTCTTTTCAACAACTCGGGAGGCAAATAAATCAATGGCGTGTTCTATAGTGCAAGAATTTTTGTACTACTTGCTCATCATATTAACTCACCGTGCATATTAACTCATTGTGATACTATGTGCTCATCAGGCAACTTTAAAACTGTCTTGTACTTTTAACATACATTGTTGTGAAACAATTAATCCATCTGAGGAGTATAACAGCATGATGGGAAGATCAGGGAACTTGAGTGCCCTGGCACAGTCTGCTGACTTCGACGCCAACAAAGTCCTTACGAAACTAGTCTTTACTAACAGACTGAACACCATGTTCAGAAAAATATGGAATGCTGAATTTATTTCTGACCTTTATTTTTTAGTTTGTACTACATAAAGCCTTGTTGTAGGTCTGCTTTATTTGATGCCCATAACTGTCCCTTCCATGTAGTATGCACATGACTCATCAATATTCTTGGTGTTATATATTGCATGTTCAGTTAAATTCAACCTTTGTTATTCGAAATTTGTACATGATCGACTAGTCCAACTGTGTGCTGTTACTTCTGCAGTTGGGCCTTGTAAATACAGGTTTTGTGAATTACATGTAGTCCTGTAAAAACAGTGTGCTCTTGTTTCGTTGCACGCAGGTCCACGTCTTCTACGCGCAGATGGACGGATTCCGCGGTGATGGTTCCAGGTCGCAGTCGCACTCCTACT
>LFJQ01000573.1:0-21278 GCA_001182835.1 Oropetium thomaeum
AAGAGGTCCACGATGTCGTCATGCTCCATGTGTGGAAATGTAAAATTCCACTCAAAGTCGAGATCTTCCTTTAGTCAATGTTCAAAAATAGATTACAAACAGGGTTATGCCTCAAGAAAAAAGGTTAGAAGCAAGACGAACGGTGTACTGTATATCGTCAACAAAAACCTGTTAATCATATTTTTTCGTATTCTCTTGCAAAATTGCTTTGGGTGTGTGTCAAAGAATGTTACAAATGGGAAAGAAGTCCCCGCTCAGTAGCAGACTTACGGGAAGTTTAAGGCTATCCGCAGAGTTTAACCTGTCGTGGCATTTTGGTACCTTTCTTATTGCAGGAATGATATGGGCTCTGTGGAACGTTAGGAGTAAAGTGCCCATTGAGAAAAAGTTTCCACACCCCAATGATGCTATCATGTGTGGATTGTCTTACTTGCAGAAGTGAAGGTTTCGAGAGCGCGAAGGCAGAGTAATGGGGGCAGAAGCTGTTGGAGTTCTTGCATGCGAGGCCGGAGGTGCTTCTTAGATGCTCAGTTGTGGCTCTGGTGACATCATCTTTTCACATATGTCTCGAATGCCTGTCTAAACTATATTTTGGCGCTGGTAACACCAGCTGAATGTTTTTGTAAACTCTTAATTTGGGTCATCAGTAAAGGCCGAGTAAAAATATTTTCTAAAATGAAAAAAAATTACTTTAACCTCTTTCAACTTTTACTAAGTTTGCTTTATCTCCCTCTATTACGAAACTGGCTAGATGTCTCCCTCAACTTTAAAAACTTTCTTTTTTCCTCCCACAATAGTTTTGAAAGGTGGTTTTGATGACGCGTTATTTCAAAATTGTTTTACGGCATTTATCATACTTAAAAGACTTTTTTTTTATAACTAAACAAGTTATGGGGAGAAATTTTTGTTATTGAATCACGTTTTAGTTCAGCCTCTAAAAATTTATAAAAAAGTGTCTAGACAGATCCGTATGATGGGAAAAACAGTCAATTCACTATTTTCAAGATTGCACAAACAATCTAAAGAAATCATCAAAACTATATTTTGAGGTGATCTTATAACCATAAAGTCCTCGACATACAATTATTTTGAAAATATTTGCAAATTCAAACATGCATTGTTTTTTAAAATATTCTAACTTAAGTGTAAGTCAAAACTGCATGGTTGTAAATATCACGTTAAAATATAATTTTTTGAATTCAGAATTTTTATACATTTGTAAAAAGTGTAACCGATTAATTTTTCCTATAAAACGGTACCATCTAAAGAATTTTTATAATTTTTTTAGATGAATGAAAACCTAGTCGAATAATCAAAGTTTCTCCCGTAACATGTTTAGATAGTAAAGCATTATAGTAATTTTTTGGAGCAAGATAAAGTGCCGCAAACTAAGTTTTAGAGCAACTTGTGTGCAAAATCACCGTCCAAATCAGCAAGATCGCCATACAAAACTGTTGAGGAGTAAACACGAATGGTTTTCAAGACATACTATCCGGTTTCGTAGGAGTAAAATTAAATTTACAAGAGTTAAGGGAGGCGAGGACCGTCCACTCAACATTGGGCCTGCAGAAAGAACTTGTGCCACATGGGCCTTTCCACCGCAGCCCGGGCCACCCACGAAGCCAGTGTTGCTCGGCCGTCGCGCCGCCGCATCCTCGTCGCAGCCCCGCCGTCTGTCGCGCCGCCGCATCCTCGTCATGGCCGTCGTCACCCATCGCACCGCCATGGTTTTTCACGGTTCGCGCCGCCTCATCCTCGTCGCGGCCCCCGTCGTCCTTCGCCTCGCCACGTCCTCGTTGTGACCCTCCTCATTCGTCGCACCGCCATCGTTCCTTACGGCCACGTCAACCTCGTCGCGTCCCCCGTCGTCCTCTGCGCCTCATCGTGGCTTGTAGATCAACGCGCAGGTACGTCGACTACCATCTCCTCCACCCGCACATCTCTTTCTTCTCCATCTTCGGCGTCACCAAGCAGCCTCCCCTGTCGCAGTTCCTTCTCCTCAGGGGAGATCCTCCGCCACTCGAGGTCGTTGATCCACCACAGCTCCCTAATCCACGCCCTGTTCTTCTCCCCTGTGTTATTCGTGAGGTGAGTTCGTGGGTTTATTTAGCCGGCAATGCACACTTCTTTATAAACAAGTTGATGCTCTAAGAAAATTATCATTTCTGCGCTACTAGTCTAAAGGATAACTGAAATACTAAGAATTTAATTTCATCAGTAATAACCACGATTCTTGTTTAGGGGAAATTGGATCATTATATCCTCGCATATTAATTTTAGAGAACATCAATCTCAGCAGTATCTGATTGCTGCTCCTGCTTCTATTGATTTTTAATTAGTTCTGATCTGTGAGCTTCTCATCCTAACTGAAGCTGTTAAAACATATGTAATACAATGTGTAAACTCACTTTTTTTGTGTGTGTGTGTGGGTGGGTGGGTGGGGTGGGGTGGGGGGGGGGGGGGAGGGGGGGGCATAGGTAAGTGTGCTGTAAATAAGAACATTCATATCTGAAAATAGTTGTTCTATTTGTATGCTTTGCTTTTGCTTTCTCACGATGATGTTAGTTTCCTACATTGTTACATGGTTGAATCATCATCGTCTGTGGTGATCAAGAGGGGGTATGCTGCAGATAGAATTGTAATTCATACTCCGTAGTGACTATGTACTTGTTTTCATTGCAGATCAACTTCCGTAGCATACTCAGAGCTGGAGTGTGAAGTGTAGAGCAGGCTGGAAGAAATGTGAGGCAATGCAGAAGAGCAGGAAGCCGGGATCAGAAGCACAAGGAGCTTGTGCAAAAATGTTCAACAATGTCTCGGTCAGTTCCTCGTACTTTAATTATCTGATATTTGCCCTATAAAGAGTGATTCCACTAAAGAGTGATATTTGAAAGGGTCTGCATTTCAATAATATCTTGATAGTTCTCTCTCCAAGAAGCAGAGGCAAATTTGCATGGAAAAAGAATTACTACCTCCGCTCTTTTTTTATTGACATCCAGTAGCACAAATTTGTACTAATGGATATCAACAAAAAAGAATGGATATAGTAATAACTTGTTGAGAAAAATCATAACTGTAAATTGTACAGGACTTGCTGGCAAAAATCATAGCTGTAAATTGTACAAGATGCATATCATTGGAGTTCGTTTGGACCATTTATAGAAGGTTTTGTTCCTACAATATTGATACAGGTTACTAATATATACAATTACATGATATTTGTTTCATGTATTCTGAGCACCAGGGAAAGTCCATCGATCTAGTAGTTAACTCATGCATAGTCTGGCACTCTGGCCGGACTATCACAGATGGATCAATACGCAAAGCATGACAGCATGTCCAAAATAAGACTGTCCTTATTCATCAAACCATCTAGGTAATCTATCCTGGTTAACCAATATTTAAGGACATTCATAGATAGCTTGTGCATGGCCATGCTAGTGAATTCTACCGATCTCTTAGAAAAGCATTCTTTATCAGCCGTCTGTACTACCAATGCATTAGCTCAGAAATTCCTTTTTCAAGGAAAGAAAGAAATTCTATTACCCTAATACAATAGTTGCAGGTTACAGCATAGCCCCAAACTTGCACTTAGCGATATTTTCTTGAACTATATTGCATCGCATAACCATAAAAAAAACCACACATGAACCCTCAGAAGCTTCTCATGGATTACATCACAAAAGCTATTTTAGCCTACACAGAGTAAAAAATGAAAAATGAACTCCCACGAAGGAAATTATTAAGATAGAATCTAAGGCTTGGACATGGGCGCCGGTTCAGTGCTCGCAGAACCTTGTAACCAGTTCTCCAAAAGAGCCTTGGTTACCAGTTGGCCACACAAGATCCTTGTTTTCACATAGTTAACACTTTGGCCTTTAAGCACCATGGGAATGTTTAGTCTGACGTTCTGATGATAGATTGAAGAAGTCTTGGCACTGGTGGTACTTCAACTTCTAATAAACCCTCTAAAATTTGTACGACTGCACCCATGTTGGCCGATTTGACTCGTGGTCCTGGATACACCAGCAAGCTACTTTGCTGACCCTTTCAGCCTCATCCAATTTGGCATCGCCGCACAATCGACCATCTATCAAACTCCCGACATCTCCCTGAGAAGTTTACTTGCAATTTCCACAGGGAAATATGTAGCATTACCATCATCATTACTAGTACTCTCCTTACGTGAATTCCTCCTGCCTGTGATTAGTTCGATCAACATCATCCCATAGCTGTAGACGTCCACTTTTGGTGTAATGGCCACTCCGCTGATCCATTCTGGTGCAAGATACCCTATAGTTCCCCTCATTGTTGTCAGAACTTTGCTAAATCCCGTCCCAGAAATTTTGCCACCCAAAATCTGCAACTTTAGGGTATGAAAGATGCATCGAGAAGTATGTTCTCTGGCTTAATATCACAGTGAATGATGCAATCCCTGCAACTGTCATGCAAGTAAGCCAGTCCTCTTGCAACTCCAAGGGCTATCTGGTAACGAGTACTCCAATTTATGACTATGGTATTGCTGTGAAAAGATGTGCGTCTAGAGACCCATTTGGCATGTACTCTAATACAAGCAACCTCCTATGTTCTCGCAACAAAAGCCAAGGAGCTTAACCAGATTAATATGTTGGATGACACCAATGGAACTCACCTCAGCCCTGAATGCTTCTCTCCTTGATAAACACCATCAAGCCTTTTCACTGCAATAGCCGTCGAGTCACTCAGATGCCCTTTGAACACAGATCCAAACCACCACCTCCTATTCTCTCTACGAAATTTTTAGTTGCATTTGAAGATCCGTATATCTGAAGGCTACAATTCCATTTGCACTCCAGCGAGACTGCTTCCTCTTGCCCATCCGCATTAGTATAAACCACACGACAAAACTAACAACAGAATCAAGGCTATCAAACATGGGAGAAACTATGGCAAGGATGATCATTCTGTTTTCCCTCTTTGATTCCCCCAATCTTCAGCATCTTTGGCAGCAATCGAAGGTAGAGAACTCCCCCAGTCAACACTTTTTTTAGTATATATTCCAGCATTCAACAGGTCATCATGCCATAGCGAACATCCACCACCACTGGAGTAGGAATATGCAATGCAAGAGCAGTTATTAGGCACACTTGTTCACATTGTTCTGCACTCCCAACATGTCCAATTATGTTGGCTTGTGCAGGCAAGGTAACACCAGGAAAAGAGTAGAACTTATCTGTTGTAGCAGTTCCACTATGGTTTGTGGTACTGCAATCTAACGGGGTATTTCTTGTGCACCCAGCAGCTCTGTCCTCTTGTTCCCAGTCCTTAGGTGATGTTATTGAGAAGCCCCTCAAGCAATCACACACTGATAGGTCCATTGCTGTTACAGATTGTAAAAGGTCCACATGTAGCATATATGTCCATAGATCATTAGGTTGGGTGTAGATTGGTGCCCATACCTGGTTTCGCTCAAGCCACATAAGTACCTTGCCTTGCCCGTTATGTCCAAGTAGTTCACGGATATTACATCTTTCTGTAGCAGTATGGGATTGGAAGTACTCCTCTTTGTCAGTGTTCACAAACCTGCCGTCAAACAGTGTGCGCGCTGCCATTTGTTCCGGCATTGAGCTGAAGTACTGGCCATTCCACCTCCGGTTGACCAATACACTATGGACGTGTTGCATAATTTGAAGACTAATTGAGCTGTGCCGGTTGGGTCTAATTCCATGCAATAGCGCCAGGAGCTGGGTCAGTCAGACTCTTCTTGGAAACAAGACGGCGGTTCAAACCAGTGACCTTATCAATTCCAAGTTTGCATCAGGGGACATGACATCTGTTGGGTAGTTCAAAACTCTGCCATAGGATGTTGGAGGAGTTGGCTGCATCCTTTAAGACAAGGTTTCCATTGTCCAAGAGCACAGCCGTAGTATTCTTGGCTGTGATACTGGATGGGTCGACCAAACAATGTGTTTGATGGCTTGGTTGAAGATGATTAGGTTGCCATCTTCAGAGATGCGAGCTTCGACATTCTCTGATGGCCAATGACTGGCTTGCCCTGTTTGCTACCCAAATCGGAGTTATCTGCGGGACCTATCATACCATATGCCAAGATACCACTTTTGGGGGTTGTTGGAAGGACTTGCCACCTGGTGGAAGAAGCCAAGCACGTACCTGCCATGCTGGAGCTAAGCCTGGCATCACCGATGAGCACTTTACCGGCTGAAATCGAATTTGTTGCTGCAGAGCCGAACAGATATGAGCAAGAGCGCACAGGAGATAAACAAAATCGATGAAGGCAAGAGGCATGGCTAATAGTTGAGATAACAAAAAAACTGCAGGCGTTCAAGGGTTCTGACTGATGGTTTGATGCTAAGAACAATTGAACTCTAAACACTTGGTGACGCAGAGTACTGGAAACACAATAATATACTATTCCTCAACCGCATATGCAGTCAATACACCTGATAGCGGCAGACAGGTACGTGGTCTATACTCTGATAAACAGCTAGCGTTGGAGCCACGTACACGGCAATGTCACTGGCAGCTGGTGCTGTCAAACTTGCTGTGTGAACCCCAAAGATCAGAACTAAGAAGTGAAGCTTCTATAGATGACACATAATCGTGTAGGTTTAAGCTGTTTTGCTCAAGAGGATTTTACTATGGTTGCAACATTGTGAGACGTCCGTTGTCATTATCCACGACCATGAGTAAAGGTACTAACTAAAAGGTACGTCTTTCTCCTTTTTATGTAAGCATTTCTGAATTTAAATAAAATCAAATTTTCTAAATTTTGACTATTGTATCTACAAAAGTAAAATTAAAATATATAAAGTTGCATATTATGATTGTGGACCCATGATGAATCTAATACCATTACTTAATACTAGATCGAATATCATGACCACAAATGTCTACATTTTGGGATGGAGAGACATGAAGTTAGTTTCATCTATTAACAAAAATGGAAGGTGAGGGACAACAAAAAAAATATATATTTACATTTTTTCTACAAAATTGGATGCATTTTCCCCTAATATAACGCTTCTTGTTGTTCTTGTCCCCAAAACCATTATTAATTTGGTTGCCAAAATAGTAAATGTTTCATGTGGTAATTAAGGAAGAGAAAATTATTATTGTTTCCATTCATAACCATTTACATATTCCTTTGATAACTTATGTGCTTGTCCTTCTTGTCACGATAGTAATGGTCCATTTATTTTGAGTAGGGCATGCTTTAGTACATGGCGGTGCACGATAAGCACGTCGAGCACCATGAAATTGTCCTAGGGTATGGACTAAGTCAGAATGAGACAGATCCTGTTTGGATCATTTGGCTTCTTAAAATTGGTTTCTAGAGTTTAGTTTCGAAAAAACTGATTCTAAATAAAAACTAGATAAGGCTGTTTGGTAATTGGTTTTTAGAAATTGCAATCTCTCGATGGCACACAATGCGAATTAAGAAACAAATTTCTTGATTCTAAAATTGCCCCAAAGAAACTAGCTAATATATATAAATATAAAAATACTTACTATGGGCCCCACTATTGTATACTCCATTTTTTATTTCTGACGTTGAGACATGAGTTTGTAGTTTATTTGTTGTCTGAAGCGTCAGGATTAAAAAAAAAAGATGAGAATGTACTGTAATAGACAAACATGACCATACTTAGTTTGACTATACGCAGATATATCTATTTTACATTGACTTTTGACTGTACGCAGATATCTATTCTACATTGGGCGCATCAGCGATGATTTCTGACGCAGCAAACTCGAAGTTTCCATTTGAGAAGTGAGACTAAATTACTTGTACAAGATATAAGTACATATTATAATTGTTAAATTATTATACATTTTATTTATATTAAAAACAATAATTTAGCTCTAAAAATTAATTTACTTATTTTAATGTACACACTAGCATAGTGCTTATGCATTGCATCGGGTTAAGAATATGAATTGGATAAGATATGTCTATCTATAACTTTTTTATATTTTTTTCAAAGTGTACTCTCGGTCTCATGATCTTTAATTTAAGTTGGACTCTCCTATGATCCTTGATTTCGAAGTGAACTCTTCTTTTTCGTTGACTTGTAATTCAATTTGGAAGTGGCACGTTTTTAAGTAGACTCTTTTTTTCACGCATGATCCATAATTGATTGAAGTGAACTCTTTTTCACATATGATCTGTAATTCGATTTGAAATGGACTTCTCACTTTTTCCTTATGTACGAAGCCCAACCCGTAAGAAATTCGGCCGGTGAATTCATAGGGTGACTTCATGCCCCAGTGAACATCACACCCTCAATAAAATTATTAAGTAATAAAGATTTGTATTTTAAAATTTAGGATTAAAAATTAAAGTAATATAACTAATATATTAATTTTATGGTCTTTATTTGAAGGACACAATGTTCTTTTCATAATAAAAACAGAAATCAAACCTCTCATAATCCAAAACAAACAATCTAGATTTTACACAATTCTGAATTCTGATTTCACAATTTAGAATTGAGATTGTGCAAAATCCATGGGCAAACAAACATGTCCTGAGCCCATCGCACAGCTCTTGTTTGCCTGCTGCTTCCCAAGCGAAACGCCCCGTTCGCAGACTTGGGAGAGGTAGTTGCGGACCAGCAGCCCAGCTGATTGGTAAGCGCGGATGAAGATAGATGGTGGAACTAAAAATTGGCTGAATCATTGTCACTTTCATATCGCTATCGTCTATCTAAACTGTATTCTCCGACACGTGATTGACCGGCTACTTTTAAGTTTCTACCGACGATATGACACGAACGTTTAAGACCGTATATTTGTATCCATTAGAACCTCTTATATTTATGATTTTATATGCTAGCTGAGTGTTTAGAGCTAGTAGAATTTATCATGGTGACTATACTGATTAGGTATATGTACATGTAACAGTGTAAGTCCAAGGTTAAATTGTCCAAATAACGATTTGTTTTTTTTTTATCATGGAGGGAGTACCATATTAATACAGAATCACCAGACCACAACTAAAAGGTAACTAACCGTCATGTCCTGTATTAGTAACTCTGACCTCCCGTGATCAGCACTGCCAAGGTTATTTGAAGGACGTTCTCAAGGCTAGTCTTAAAACCTTCCCACTGCTTTGCACGGAGGCTGGTTTGAACGATCGGACTTTTTATTCCAGTTCAAGAAACTTTTTAGCTGGTGCTGCTGTGGTCACGGACATTAAATTCAGCAGAGTATAAACATTTTCTATCGCGCAGCAAATAGTATTTAGCAAATACTATTCTGTTACATAATATTCTGAATTTTGCCAGTTGAGTCTAATGATAAGCAGCAAGAACCAAAAGAGCTACTCCAGCTGGCTGTGGAGATGCAATGATTCAGAGAAAGAAACATAAAACCAACAGATAAATAACTAGTATTTTTTTTTTCTTATATGAAGGTAGAGTGCCAATAAAATAACATCAGAAGAATAAAACAGAGGTAACTAATTTCAGAAGTATTCTGGAACCTCCTCACCAAGCGGACACAATAACGAAAGTCATCCAGATTAAGCATGGCTTTTTGGGATGTAATTAATGCCTTGACAAAACAGATGAAAATAGACAAGGTACTTCTATTTCTCCGCCGGTATCATAACCATAACCCTACTAATAATATCCTAAGAATAATGGACAGGGAACACACACACACAAAAAAAAAAAGCCACCATTTTACATGCCGAGCATAATCAGCAACTCCACCACAACAGCAGGGCAGCTCCTGGAGAGATGCCTGAAAGCCGTCCGTGGACACGACCGCCTTCAAATTTTCCCGTGACTTAAGAAAACTGAAGCATGCTTTCTTCAGTCCACTGCAGTTGTGCTGCTCGGCCAAGGCCAATACAGTCGCCACCAGTGCCCACATCAATGTAGCAGCATAGCTTCTTTTCGCACATCAGCTTCAGCCTTTCCAGGTTGTATCTATCACCGCAACGAGCAAGTGCTGAGACATGACATCTTCCTCCTCTTCCTCTTCCATGATGGTCGTGGGCAACGAGTCTGTGTATAGAAAGTGGAGCAGAGCCCTGAACACCTTGGCCTCCCATGTCGTCTACGCGGACCACGCCTGTGGTAACGCCCTCCTTCATCATGCCAAAGAGCTCTGCGTTGAATACAGGTGACCTTGCCGCGAGCACGTAGCGGTGTGCCGCAAACGTCTCCGTGCCGACCTCGAACACCACATCGGCCCCTTTCTCGCTGCGGAGGAGATCGCCGAGGTGCTGGTGCAGGTTCGAGGCGGGCACCGAGACGAATCCGTCCATCTCAGCACGGAATCGTTGACGACCATAACGTCACACCTGACAGCAAAAGAATCGTCCTCCTTAAGATGCTTGGATCTCTCAAACTCTTCCCTCTGATGAACTGTTTGTAACCCCAGCCGCTGATGTTTGTAAAAGTACCGACCTTTTCCAACTCCACGGGCTTATCACACATCCACGTTATCGATGAAACGGAACTGGTACCGTGCCCTTGCGGTCTTAGTGGCAGTTGGATCGAGGAAGAGGAAGATGGAGATGTAATCTTTGGTATCTGGCCTGTCTCCGTTGGGGTGGTAACGAATGCACCAGCGGTGGCCGCCCACGGTGAAAGGATGGGACATGTGGTACTCACCGTTAGGGTGCCCTTGGTGAGGGAGTAACCGTCGATCTTGAGAATGCGGTAGATGGAGACGCGGACGGCAATGGCTCGCCGCCGGAGACGGTGGGTGACATGGGTTGGGACAGGAGATCTGTCTTTCCTTCGTCGGCGCCTTTTCTTTTTCCCTGTAGGGTTTTGAGTTTTTGACTGACCGCCGTGGAACGGGAAAGACCGGAAAGGAAGAAGTCCTCCTTCTGATGGGCCTGTGTGCGATATATATAATGGGCCTTTCTATCATACTACAAGTCCAATCCACCATGCATTGCAATGAACTGTTCGAAAGATCCTCAGAACTTTGTCTTAATAAAAGAAAAAGTCCTTTGATCGTTTAATTACTTCCGTCATCAAAAAATTAGACAGTATGACTCTCTTAACTTTGAAAACCATTATTTTTACTCTCTCAGCACTTTGGATGACGATTTTGCTAACGTGGTTGTCCATGTTAACACAAGTACACCCACGTTGTTTTAAAAAATCATTTGAAGACATTTATCTTGTTTCAAAATTATTACACTTTTTTGATAACTAAATAGGTTATGACAAGAAACTTTGATTTGGACCAGATCTGATTAGCTCTAAAAAATTTACAAAAAGTATCGATACGCAACTGATTTGAGAAAAAACGTTAATTGCATCACTTTTGTAAAATTATAAAAAAATCACCAAAATTATCTTTATAAAGATCACCTCAATACATAATTTTTCTGAATTTTTTTGAATTTATATGCAAAAATAGTGCAATTGACTGTTTTTCCACAAAATGACCCTATCTAGATATTCTTATAATATTTTGGGAGCTAAACAAAACTAGGTCCCCTAATCAAAGTTTCTCGCATAACCTATTTATTTATCACAAAATAATTAGTGATTTTTTAAGCAAGATAAATGTTTTAAAATATTTTTCTAAACAACGTGGGTGTACTCGTGCCAACATGAAAAACCATGCCAGCAAAACCGTCATCTGAAACTGCTGAGGGAGAAAAAATAAATGATTTTCAAAGTTGAGGGAGTCATCCTATCCGGTTTTGTAATTAAGTGAGGTAAATTGGACTTCGGCAATAATTGAGAAAGGTTAAAGGGTCTTTGTAGGTTATGTTTTCATTAAGATTTGAAATTTCGCTCAAATAAATTAAGATTTCAAATCAATAATTTTTGCATTAAGTTTCCATTTACAAGTCCAATCCATCATTACAGTGACTTGTTCAAAAGATCTTGAATAACATAAAGCACTTCAAAAATTCCATTCTCATAAAGTTTTTAAATATATTCTCCATCTGACAGATTCATGAGCTGAGTTCGAGTTATAGGCTATACAAGTGCCATTACAACTTATTTTTCTGCACATGCAATTGTACAAAGAAATAAACATCTGTGCAAGCAACACCAAGCCCCGTCCCTGTCTAATAAATTTCAGATTCTCCCGGTCGTCAGAAAGCAAACGCAAAAAAGCAGAATTTATGGAACTGAAGCAGAGCGCTGCAAACTGGCACTGCAGTTTCTTCAGGTGCAGGAATGCATACCAAAGGCACAAACTGCTGTTTCAATTGAGGAACTGCTGAGAAGGGGACATGACAATATCTTGACTGAATACTAGTATATGACTGCAGAGGAGTACTACATGACACAACAGTTGAGACTCTAGAATCATGCAGCAATTGAATCAATCAATAGAGATCTTGAATGAGTTCCTTTTAGGACGTATGATTGCCAGTAATTGTCTGCCATGGCCGTATTCGCATTGGTTGGAGCATGTCTCCTTAAGCCCCAGGAACTGGCAGTTTGCTGCTCGCACAGCGCGATGGTGGTGGCAGGTGGCCGCAGAGCTTGCACAGCTTGTTTCACGTCTTTGCATCTCTTCTCAGCATTTGAAAGGAACATCTCAAAAAAAAAATAGCAATATTTCTCTGCCACTGAGCAAAGGAAAATTTTTCACCTGGTAATAACAGTCATACCTTTGTCTGATTACTGAACAGTAAGGCATCAACTAAACCTTCCGATTACAAGCTGAAAGTAAATGTCCATGAGTTATTCCAGTAAACATAACACAGGGTGTTTAAGCCAGAGAGCACTTTGTATTTGGATGATTATTTTTTTGGCAACTTATTCGGTCTATGACAATATACCATTCGGTTAAAATGTTTGAAAAAAAAAAAAACTAAGTAGATTTATACCTTCACTTGCAATTCGGGCCCATGGCAGTCCTTAGTAGCTTTTCGTAGCATGTTAATGATATACATATACCCCACCAGTCCATACGAAAATAGTGATGCAACTAGGAAATTGGACGTAGCTGGTGCCTGATGAATTGATAACTATCGCAAGCACAAAACCACCGCAGCACAAGGATGTATTCAGGTATCATGAGCCAAGACGAACAAGCTTGAGTGCTTGACGAAACTCAACCACAGAATCGTACCAAACTAATAACTGTTTATCATCAAAACAATTTTGTATTTTGCTTTTAACACAGCTTATCACCCTAATCAGTCACCATAAAATACAACAGAAAAAGGAAAAGAAACAAAAAAGGATGTACATCCTATTCTTAAAAATAGTTCAATTATGAGATTGTAAACCTTATAAACTAATTTTCCAGATAACAAAACTTGATCCACTGTAACGGAAAAAAAAATGTTTCTCAAACCAGCGTTCCAGCCAAAAACATCAATGTTGCTCGCACCTGCTAAACACAGTGCCTTGTGCTCGATGGGAGTATCAAGTACAATGAAAAATAAGATACAGATATGCTGTGCTCAAGAATTCTTTGAAGAAACATGACAGGCATTCTATCAAATTCAATGCTCATTACATTGTAGCTTAATTGTTCATAAATTTGACGCTCATAGTCTCCATAAAGGGAACAACAACCTTATTACCAAAAAAAACTATACATGATTAGTAGTTAAATTAGTCTGAATTTTCACAGCTGAGTCTGTTGATAAGTAAGAAGCAAAGAGCTAGCTGGCTATGTGAAGATACAATGAGTCAGAGAAAGAAACATCAAGCCAACATATAAAAAACTAATTTTCGATTATAGATAGGTAGAGTGGAAATAAAGTAACATCAGAACAGTGAAACAGAGGTAACTACTTCAGTATTTTGGAATCTCATTATGAATCAGAGACAATACTCCAGATTAAACATGGCTTTTAGGGTAAATGCCTTCACAAAACAGATGAAAATGGACAAGGTAGTTCTGCATCTCCACCGATAGCATGCCCAATTATACTAATGTCATAGAGACGGACTACAATATCCAAAAACTATGAAATAGCTTTTCTAAAGCACCAAATACCACTGTTTTTATGTGCCGAGCATAGTAACCAACTCCTCCAAAACAGAAGGGCAACTCCTACTGAGATGCTTGAAGCTGTCACTGGACACGACTGCCTTCAGATTTTTCCTTGATTTGAGAAAACTGAAGCATGCTTTCTTCAGTCCACTGCAGTTGTGCTGCTCGGCCAAGGCCAATACAGTCGCCACCGTGCCCACGTCAATGTATTTGCATAGTTTCTTTTCGCACATTAGCTTCAGCCTTTCCAAGTTGTATCTATCAGCCGCGACAAGCAAGTGCTCACACATGATATGTTCCTCTTCCTCTTCCTCTTCCTCTTCTATGATGGTCTTGGGCAACGAATCTGTGTATACAAAGTGGAGCAAAGCCTTGAACACCTTAGCCTCCATGTCGTCTATGCGGACCACGCCTGTGGTATCACTCTCCTTCATCATGCCAAAGAGCTCTGCGCTGAAGACTGGCGACCGGGCTGCAAGCACGTAGCGGTGTGCTGCAAACTTCTCGTTACCAACCTCGAACACCACATCGACCCCTTTCTCACTGCGGAGGAGATCACCGAGGTGCTGGTGCAAGTTTGACGGGGGCACCGAAACGAATTCCGGTGTGGCGACCTCGGCCATCTCCTCGGCACGGAATTCATTAAGGACGACAATGTCGCACCGGAGAGTAAAGGAGTCGTCCTTAAGATGCTTGGAGTTCTCAAAATAATCTCTTTTCACGAATTTTGTATGACCCCACCCGCTGCCGATTGAAAAGCTACCGAATTCTTCCAGCTCCAAGGAATTATCATCCACATCATCGATGAAACGGATCTGGTACCGTGCCTTTACCGCCTCAGAGGCACTTGCATAGAGGAGGAGGTAAATAGAGATGTAATCTTCGGTATCTGACCTGTCTCCGTTGGGGTGGTAACGAATGCACCAGCGATGGCCACCCACGGTGAAAGGATAGGACGTAAGGTAGTCGCCATTAGGGGTGCCTTTGGTGAGGGAGTAGCCGTCGATCTTGAGAATGTGGTACCCCCACTCGGTGTCGGGGGATGATGGAGGACGCAGACCCCAATGGCTCGCTCCCGCCGGCGGTGGCCGACATGGGATGGGAGATCTAGCTTTCTTTCGCCGGCGCTGTTGGGTTGACTACACGAAACTGCCGTGGAATGGGGAAAGAGAGACGAAGACTGAGGAAAACGGGGAAGGAAGAACTCCTCCTGATAGGCCTGTGTGCAATAGAATGGGGGCGCTTTTTTTTAAGTACAAGTGCAATCCATCTTCCGTTCCGATTTGAACTTAATATTTTTCGTCATGACGAGTTCAGTCAATGCTCCGCCCCGACTGAGCGATGGGAGCCGGGTGGGTGCGGACAGTGCGGCACGGTGGTGAGGGCGTCGCTGATGCGGTGGCGTAGCTAGGCGTGTACAAGCGGGGAGGACACCGTCCGTCGTGGGAAGTCAATTAGTATCAACGGAGGAGGATGTTGTTGGATTAGGATTGAAAGGGTTGTCGATGTCTTCATTGGAGTTCGGCTTTTTCACCGGTGGGTCTAGAGGAGGGTTCGAGGGGCCGCAACTCATCCGGCGGTGGGCGGCGGTGCGGCTCGGCGGCTCGGGAGGAGGAGACGGAGTCAAGAGGTTGAAGATGACTAAATCAATCGGTTGTTTTCCATGTCAATGGGGAGATGCATAAGGATGTTGACATTTTCACACTTAACTGCTCCAGTAGTAATAGTCAAACAAAAGAGGATAGACAGGTGCATCGCCAACTTCTGCAAATTAAGTCTATGAGTAGAACTACAAGTACTATATTACTTACTACTACTTGGTACTACCAGTCAGTCTTTCAGACCAAAACACCTAATGCCACTGAACTGAAACTCCTTAATTATCCCCTTATCTGGCTTATTCGCGGTCAGGAGGCACACGTGCAGCAATAATGGACAGCAACTCCTTGAGAACAGAGGGGCAGCTTCTAGTTACATTCTCAAAATCCTCACTTGTCATTGCTTCATTCAGAGTCGATGGGGAGCTGAGGAACTTGATGCACGCCTTCTTAAGCCCATGGCAGTGGTGCTGCTCTGCCAGCAACAATGGTCATCACCGAGTCCTTATCAATCTGCTTGCACAACCTATCTTCACAGATAAGCTTCAGCCTCTCCAAGTTATCTCTGTCAGCTGCGATAAGCAACTGCTGATCCATTGCTGCTGAATTCGAACCACAAGGCAACGTGTCAGTGTACACAAAATGGAGCAAAGCCCTGAACATTTCTACCTCCATGTCATCCAAGGGTATGACTGCCATGTCTGCGCTCTCCTTCATCGGGCCAAAGAGCTCAGCTTCGAACACCGCAGAAAGGGCTGCGAGAACACATCTATGCGCCTGGAACATCTCGCCGCCAACTTGGAGCATGACATCAGCCCCTTTTTTTGGTTTCCAGGAGATTGCGAAATTGCAGGATTATGTCTGACGGTGGCACCTCGACGAACACAGGCGACACAGCCCTCTTTCCGTGCGGAGCTCCTTGGACACGAAGACGGCGCACCTGATAGTGAAGCGGTCGTCCTTGAGATGCTCTGACTCCTCTAGCCACGCCCTCCTGATGAACTTACTGAAGCCGATTTTAGCCCCGCTGGCATTGCCCAGCTCTGTCGTCCGGCTGTGCGTCGGCAGAGGTTGGCCGACCTGATCAAGCAGACTGAACGTGGCACGCGCCTCCACGGGTGCAACAGAGCCGCCGTAGGTGAGCTATAGGTAGACGGATATGAAGTCAGCGGCGTCTTAATGGTCGCCATTGGGGAGCACCGGATGTGCCAGGATGCTCATGCCCCGCGCATGCTGGTGCTGAAAGGTGCAGAACAGATGCAGTTGCAGGTGGGGAGGAGCTCCTTGGTAAGCGAGTACCCCTCGATGTCAAGTAGGTGATGCCCGGTCACCGCGCCCCCGACTATGGCGGAGCGAGAGGTCATGCCGCCGCCACCGACGGCGGATCCAGGTGACGGGATGGTGGGGCAGGTGACGAGGCAGGGATTTTGTGGCGGGTGCCTTGTCCAGCAAAACGAGGGTTTCTGATGGGGGATAGTGTGAGGGTGAACTGCGTATGTTGCTCTGAGAAGGAACCACATACAATTATAATTTTAAAGACCACATTTCTACTAAATTATTCCTTTCTCTGTTTACTAAAAAATTCTTTATTTTTTTTGAAGACTACTGTACTATTTATACATCTCTATTTGAACAGCCAAATAATTTTCTTAAGAAAAACGATCAAAAAGGTTTAAGAAAAACAAGCAAGAAGGCACAGTACCCCTGCCCTTGAAACTCCTTCCCCTCCCTGGCTCCTTCATCTGGGTTATTCACCATAAAAAAAGGCACATTAGCAGCAACATTGAACAACAGTTCCTTCAAAACAAAGGGGCAGGTTCTAGTTAAATTCTCTAAATCGTTACTTGCATTACTGCATTATTATTTAGAGTTGATGTCGAGTTGAGGAACTTGAAACACGCTTTCTAGGCCTTGTTTGTTATGTATTCTTAAACGGATCGGTTCTGACCCCTTCATGAATACCAAACAGTTGGGAGTAAAAACCAATTCTGCACTAGCTGCACAGAAGCCCTTCTACAAAATGAACTACGAGCTAAAATCGTCGAAAATCATGCAGAATGCCACTAGCCCCCGATGCGTTCCTGACCGAGCATGCACCTCTACGTGCTTATTTGTCACATAAGGAAATAATAACCCAAGTTTAACAGGGCATTAGACATTGCTTCTTTTTCACTCTATCTCAAAAATCAATAAAATTTGTTTTGCGAAACACATCGAAAAGTGCTTTTGAAGTGAAATTATTTTTCTAAAGAAGTTGTTTTAATGGAGAAGTTGTTTGTGTAGAATTCATACAAAACAGAGCCCTAATTAAGCCCGTTGCATGTTCACCATGGATCTCATGTCGATGTGGTTGCACAGCATGTCTCTTCGCAAATCAGCTTCATCCTCTAAATTAATGCATATCTGTCAGCCGTGACAAGCAAGCAAATATTGGACCATTGCGACCTGTTCATGTTCGTCAATTCGAACTGAACAGTCCGGTAACGCATCAGTGTACACAAACCATTGGAGGAGACGCAGGTCTTCTTCCTCGTTCGGACCTCCATGGTGACAACAACATCACCAGATGTGCACATGGTCTCAGTTGACGACAGATATCCAGTTCAACGACTATGCTGCCGCTCCACTTGCTGCAAAACTATGAACAAGCGCACCATATCGCAACACAACTTCACACCCAGGTACATATGTTTTCAACTTCGTCAGAATTATGAAACATCATTTCAATTTTAGGGACATACTGTTTTTTTTTTCACCTTTTTCACTAAAATCGTGTAAAAAGAGAAAAATAGGGAAGTGATTCGTCACCAGTTTAAGTAAATAAATAACACATAGAATCCTAATGAAAAATGTGCGCTCAACTTTGAAGACTGTTTGGCACCTTAGTCAAGATACAAAATTAACTCAGTGATAAATCAAAAATATTTTTGTAAAAAAAAATAATGCCCATGTTCAGTATAGCTCCTCAAAATGCCACCCAATCCCTTCACTCATAGCAAATTTTTTATTTGCATAAGCACACAGCATCAATCTAGTATAAGTATCGATAAAAAAAAATCTTTGGATGAGAATTTTTCAAGAGAATACTATAATCCAACACACTAACTGAGGCAGAAACAACTAAGCTTTACTCAGGGAAGAAATAATTATAAGCCATGCATCTCCAATCATGCGATAAATATGAAACAGATATGCAGCTGCCTGTACTGGCCGTCAAAGATGAATCAAGCATTCTATATTACCTATAATAAAATGCATGAAAAAGGAAAACTTCCAGGTCGATGTGGAGATATGCAATAAAACTGGACCTTCATCTCACACTTTCACACTTCAGAGTAACTAGTTATCATTCCACATAAAAGTTGCAATGAGCAAATAAAAAGAAGAAAGATTTCCTTTGCCTCCTTCTAACGATAAATAAAGTTTTGACACACAGGACGACTAATACTTGGCACTAGTGGTGGTTCACTTTTCAATCTCCATGCCACTTAAAAGTTAAAACTACTTGTTTGCTAACCTCGTTCCTCCGAAATCAGCAGACAACTGAGCAGAGATATTGGACATGATCTCTCCCACAACAGAGGGGCAGCTTCTAGTAAGATGGTGAAAGCCATCGGTTGCCATTACAGCACTGAGAGTCAATGGCGTGCTTAGAAGCTGGAAGCATGCGCCCTTCAACTCCCGGCAGTGGTGCTGCTCAGCCAATGCCAAGATGGTCGCAGCGGAGGCCGTATCAATGTGACCACACAATCTCTGTTCACATATCAGCTTCAGCCTCTCCAGGTTATAGCGGTCGGCGGCGACAAGCAAATGCTGAGCCATTGCAGCCTCCTCCTGCTTCTCACAATCCGGCAGCGCGTCAGTGTAAAGGAAACAGAGCAGAGCCCTGAACACTTCCGCGTCCATGTCATCCAGGCGTACGACCTCATCCTTCTTGCTTTCCTGCATCGCGCCCAAGAGTTGTGCTTTGAAGACAGGCGACCGGGCAGCAAGAACACACCGGTGTGCATGGAACGTCTCACCGGCAACATGGAACACAACATCTGCCCCTTCCTTGTGCACCAGGAGATCACCAAAATGTCGGTGCAGGTCCGACGGCGGCACCACAACAAACGGAGGAGGCGCAGGTCTCTTCCTCTCCTCTGCACGGAGTCCCATGGAAACGATGACATCGCACCTGATAGTGAAGCGATCGTCCTTGAGATACTCGGACTTCTCTAGCAATGTTCTGGTGATGAATTTTCCATAGCCGTAGTCACCTATGCAAAAGTCGTGCAACTCCGTTGTTTGTGTATGCGCCGTCACCTGTTCCCCCCCCTGATCTAGAAGAGCAAACCTGGCCCTGGCGTTCACGGGCTTGGCCGAGCTCTGGTCAAGATTCAGGTAGACGGATATGAACTCGGCGTTACTGGCGTGAGTACCATTGGGATAATACGAGATGTACCATGAGAACCCCCTGCTCTAAAAGGGCAAGACTGGATGCACTGACCACTAGGGAGCTCCTTCTTGGTCTGCGAGTAGGCTTCAATGTGCAGAAGGTGGCGGCCGGTCACCGTACCCCGACGATGGTCGACTCGGAGAGGTCACCGCCAATGTCACCAGCGGCGAGTAACGGCGGCGGCATGGAGAAAGGGGAGAAAAGAAGAAAAAAAAGGGTTCTGATATGCAGCTGACGGCTAACGCCGACGATATATATGCCGCGGGATGTCCAGCGGATGGATCGGGCCGCTAACCTCCTAGGCCTTTCCGTCAGCCCAAAATGCCTGGCCCGGTAAACACACTGCTGCTTCTTTTCCTCTCTTTTTTTTTCTCTTGCGGGGATATGTCGGTTCTCTTCAGTAAATTTTGTAAACTCTCGACTTTATGTTTCCTGGTATTTAACTCGCATGATTCGACCATAACTTTATCTACTTCTACTGAAATCGTTATGAATAAGAGATGTGTATTAGTTTTAATCATTTGTGGCACTACGCAATGGTTTTAAAACAGTTGAAAAACTGGCTCAGTCAGTAAAATTGAAGGTTAACTATGCGTCTCCTTCTCACGTGCCTGAAATTTTATATATCATACAGTTATATTTTTAGAACAATCAATATCAACGTATAGAACATTATATGAAGCTAGAACAATTCCCTGAAGCCAAAAATTTAGTACATTAGCTGGAATATTAGAACATTATTAATAAAAGAGATCTGAAAATTGTTTCACTTAAAATACTAAATGTTCTAACTCTAATTATAAATTATTCCAACAATAAAATACAATGTTCCACGTGTTAATATTAATTGTTCTAAAAATGTGAGAGATATATGCAAGAACTCAGGCACCTGACAAGAAACAAATCTCTTTTACTAAAACCAAACCTATATAATAAAAACGGTTTTCAACCAGTTTTTCCGACTTTCCTGTTAGTCGCAGTTTCTCGATACTGTGGAACTTGCACCATACTCATCCCCGACTCTACAGCTACATTTTTGTTAGCCATGCGAGTCAGTTGTGTAGTGGTTGGTCGTGATGAAACATCTCTGAGTAAGTGGTGACAATGAATGAATCACCAACTCAAAACCAATTTATCAAAAAAAAAAATCAAACAAATTAAGGAAAAACTAGTAACTAGCCCCTGGATAACAATGTGAATAACAGATGCGAGTTAACAATTCAGAGCACTAGGACTTTTTACAACACAATGTCACAATTATTGAATACAATATAAATAGTGCGTCCTCCAATTTTTTA
>LFJQ01000574.1:2500-21206 GCA_001182835.1 Oropetium thomaeum
AGCCTTAGTGGCCCTCTCTGATAAGGTTTTTAAAGTTTTCAAACGATAAAATAAAAATGACAAATCTGGTCCGATGGCTCTTCTCCACTAACCACAAGGATATCGGTACTCTATATTTCATCTTCGGTGCCATTGCAGGAGTGATGGGCACATGCTTCTCCGTACTGATTCGTATGGAATTAGCCCGACCCGGCGATCAAATTCTTGGTGGGAATCATCAACTTTATAATGTTTTAATAACGGCTCACGCTTTTTTAATGATCTTTTTATGGTTATGCCGGCGATGATAGGTGGATTTGGGGAATTGGTTTGTTCCGATTCTGATAGGTGCACCTGACATGGCATTTCCACGATTAAATATATATCATTCTGGTTGTTGCCACCAAGTCTCTTGCTCCTATTAAGCTCAGCCTTAGTAGAAGTGGGCAGCGGCACTGGGTGGACGGTCTATCCGCCCTTAAGTGGTATTACCAGCCATTCTGGAGGAGCAGTTGATTTAGCAATTTTTAGTCTTCATCTATCAGGTGTTTCATCAATTTTAGGTTCTATCAATTTTATAACTACTATCTTCAACATGCGTGGACCTGGAATGACTATGCATAGATTACCACTTTTTGTGTGGTCCGTTCTAGTGACAGCATTCCTACTTTTATTATCACTTCCGGTACTGGCAGGGGCAATTACAATGTTATTAACCGATCGAAACTTTAATACAACCTTTTTGATCCTGCAGGAGGGGGAGACCCAATATTATACCAGCATCTCTTTTGGTTCTTCGGTCATCCAGAGGTGTATATTCTCATTCTGCCTGGATTCGGTATTATTAGTCATATCGTATCGACCTTTTCAAGAAAACCGGTCTTCGGGTATCTAGGCATGGTTTATGCCATGATAAGTATAGGTGTTCTTGGATTTCTAGTTTGGGCTCATCATATGTTACTGTGGGCTTAGACGTTGATACGCGTGCCTACTTCACCGCAGCTACCATGATCATAGCTGTGCCTACAGGAATCAAAATCTTTAGTTGGATCGCTACCATGTGGGGAGGTTCGATACAATACAAAACACCCATGTTATTTGCTGTAGGATTCATCTTTTTGTTCACCATAGGAGGGCTAACTGGAATAGTTCTAGCAAACTCTGGGCTAGACATTGCTCTACATGATACTTATTATGTGGTTGCACATTTCCATTATGTACTTTCTATGGGAGCCGTTTTTGCTTTATTTGCTGGATTTTACTATTGGGTGGGTAAAATCTTTGGTCGGACATATCCTGAAACTTTAGGCCAAATCCATTTTTGGATCACTTTTTTCGGGGTTAATCTGACCTTCTTTCCCATGCATTTCTTAGGGCTTTCGGGTATGCCACGTCGCATTCCAGATTATCCAGATGCTTACGCCGGATGGAATGCTCTGAGCAGTTTCGGTTCTTATATATCCGTAGTTGGGATTCGTCGTTTCTTCGTAGTTGTCGCAATCACTTCAAGCAGTGGAAAAAACAAAAGATGTGCGGAAAGTCCTTGGGCTGTTGAACAGAATCCAACCACACTAGAATGGTTGGTACAAAGCCCTCCAGCCTTTCATACTTTTGGGGAACTTCCAGCTATCAAAGAAACTACAAACAAAAAATAAAATGAATAACCCTTCTTTGGTTCTCTATGGGCATCCAACGGAAAGTGATATCATGTTTATGCTTTCTTTTCTTCGTCGTCTAATAGCTCTACCTCCTCAACTAGATCTGTTGCGGAAAGCGCTCCGCCTGAGTACACGGAATTTGGAAATCAAATTTGTGCAGAATGCACTAGATTGGTGGTTCAGGCAGGTAGAGAAAACCACCACAATGGGACATGCCTGACCTTTTTCGAACTGTAATTACGGACGACCAGGGTATGGGGGTAATCCCGAGCTTTCTCAGGGAATACGTACTATGATCTCATGTTACATGGAGATCATAGTTGGGTATTCCGAGATATTCTCGCTTGGATTGATTTAATCAACTAAGCCCCCCAAGTATGAAGGGGCGGGTGTAAAGATATAGTCTTAACCGCTTTCTTTCCTTTCATAACGGAGGGCTCACATTAAACAAATCGGGCTCACCAGAATACTAGACTTCTGTGCTGGAGTGAAGAAGCCACTTCAGTACAGTACCGGGGCTGTAAGGAACTCAGCACCGAAAGGAACTGGTCTAACAAAGGGGCTGAGAACTACATATGGTCTGATACTTACTTCCTTGAAAAGAGGAAGACAAGTTATGTAGGCCGTTCAAGAAATGTTTCGGTTGCTCGACCAAAGCAAAGCCGGTCAAAGAATCGATTATATGCCTTCTCTTTCCATAAGACCGATGGCCTTAGTAACGTAACGCGCATCCTCATTGCTCGCGTAAAGCAAGCGTAGGCTCGAAGGGTTAGAATGATAGCAAAAGCAGATGGCCCTTACTACACTAAGCGCTATGAAAGCCAATCATTAAATAAAAGAAGGACTTGCTTCGGTTCAGGTCAAGCAGGAAGTATTTGTTACGGCTGGCACACCTGCTTGCAAACTAGAAAAATCTGATTCTAGTAGAAAGTGGACTAAGTCTTAAGAGAGATAAGCCGGTCTTTATACACTGGCCCTACTTCGAATTCAGTCAGTGGCCAGATGCATTGTAAGCAATTCCAGTCCCAGCTGCTGAGGTGGCGTAGTCAGCCCTACCTAAGTATTGAACAAACCAACCATTTGTCTAATATTATCCTATCCTGCATATTAATTATGACCACTTATTAGATCAAGGTTGGCATACATAGCATAGGAAGGTGGAGCTTTGGTCGTGGACAGTAGGGGAGACAAGTCAAATAATGAGTCAAATAATGAGTAGAGAAGGCAAGCCAAAGAGTGTAAGAGCACAAGATGAAGCATGGCCTTGGCATATGAGATTTGGCCATTTGCACTTGATAAAAGAAGATGGAAAAAGGGATGTCCAAACCAATCAACCTGTAAAGCATGTATTTTAGGAAAAGATAGTCTATATAGTGGTAGGACTTTTCCATCAAAAGCAAGATAAAGAGATACAAAAAGAGAGGAATACCCAATCGATGAAAGAACATGAAACCCTTCAGTTTCTATAGAGGTACGGGAACGGTTGGGGGCAATAAAGTAGGTGAAGTGGTTGGATTTTGCGAGCTGTTCCAACCACTGCTGGATGTGACCCCCTACGAGTTATTAAGCGCCTATTCCATCACTAGCTGATAATAAATGAACTGAATCCTATAGAAACGATTAGGAAGAGTCGGGAGGGTGTTGAATTGGTAGTACTTTATTCTTTCACCAATAAGACCTTAGCCAATCCAATTTACCATGGTTAAGAAAGCAGGCCTATTGTTGCTCCCTACCTCATGATATTGAATTAGGTGTAACCTTCATTCATGGAGCATTTCTACCTAGTTGCATAGATATAGAGGGCTAAGATGGCAACGCAAATTGATAATGGATTATAAGAATCGGAAATATGTTGAGTCAAATATTCCAGTTGATCGATATTTACATGATCAACATATTCCACATGATTTGGCATATCCTGAATTGGATAATAATAAATAAAATTGTATACTGATTCTGTATTCATTTTATCATCCCTTGAATAAACTAACATTGCCCATGTATATAAACCAACTTGTATACTAATCAAATTCACCAATAATATATACCCAAGTGGCACCCTATAGTATAATATACTACGCATTGATTCGAATAGATTCCGGATTATACGAATGATCCAACGATATGGGGCTAGAAAACAAATCTGGAATAATTTCCTTAACTGATTTAATAACTTGAATCTCAATATCCTTATTTTTATCAATAACCTTTCCCATAACAGAAACATTTCTAACCTATCACATAACAGAAACATTTCACCTTTCCATTTAGTACAATCCTCTTTTAAGTAGTTGATTTTCTTAATGCATACTAGTTTAAAGGTGTTCATTTGATTCAATATTTTATAGCGTGAGTAAGAAAAGTACCTCCTAGATGTATGACACACTGCTTGACCTCTACTAAAACGGTTAGTTTCCATCCTAACCAAAATGAGATTACTTATCCTTTTAGAGGTGTAGGATGAACCTTTATTCAAATTAAATCTCATGGTTACAATATTTTTACTGAAGTATGCAATTTAGGGACACCGCTATATCCCAAGGGACGTATATATCATTTGCCAAACCCAACATTTATATCGCGGATTTACAACACTTGTGTTATTTAACTAAAGTGTTATTTTTACCCTAATTATACCTACTGGGAGAGAAGAACATCACTAACAATGATATCTTACTTCAATCACCCCTATATGTGCTAATAAACTAAGAAGCTATACTACCTCGACTAGACTCTACTAATGCCATTAAGAGGATACTCATCCCCATGAAAAAAAGAGTGGACTTAGCCCTTTTTTTGTCATGAGACACCCCTGTTTCAATCCAGTCTTCTCGGATCTTATCAATATATTCCTCAGAATATTCATTCATCCCAAGTGGATCGAAGTCCCATTTTTCCTCGTACTTCGGCAAGGTGTATCATACACATTATTTTGGTAAGTTTAAAGGGAGTGATACGTAGGACTTCAGTCAAACCTTGATTGTAATCATATTTGACATCTTTAATAGTACTACTATCAAAGTAGAACGGCCATATAGGTAATAGATGGGGTTCTATTTTGCTTATTAAGCATCTCGTTGATTCCATAACTCTACATTGATTAAAATTCAGTAAGTATTTACCGATATCATATATGTATGGTGAAGATATCACACTATGGGTGACCTCGATTTGAGGGATTTAAGCGGGTTAGTGTTGAACCATAGAGTAAAACCAAAACATAATATCAAGTATATAATGATTCTAAAGTCATTTCTATATCCCCTTACAAGTAATCCGTGAAATTGGCTGTCTTGATTCTATCATTTACCATAGAACTTCGGCCAGACCTTTACCGCTCTCTATAACAGATGATTTCTTATGTATGTAAAGACGATCATATTTATGAAAAAATTCCTTTAAACTAATGGATAGATGTTCTTTAGCGGGTGCTATTGGAATATATCCTCCAAGTGGTATTCTCTTGTTGAACCATGTCGATTTAGCATTAATAAGATTCATAATGGTGTAGTAATTACTAGTCATTGAGAGTTTACTTATTCTCGTGTTTGTTTTGGGATTTTTCATTTCTTTGTGAAATGGCTGCCATTTACCCTATTGTAGTGGAGATCTCCACCTGTCTAGTTCTGTATAGAAGACATGACAACTTGTCTTTCTATATGAACTCTCCTTTCCTGGCCTTAAAAGCGGGCCTTGCTTGTTACCAGCTACTTGCTTCCTTGTGCTATCCACCTACTAATCGCATCCCTACTTCAGCATGGTTATTTCTATTTAGATCATTGTTGCATTATCGCTCTTGTTCCATGAATAAGCATATTGGAAGCAATAAAGGTAGCTATCGTGATAGCAGTAGAAATAGATGCATAATGAGCTGTAAAATAATCCTTATTTTTCAGGATGTCTTCAATCGGAGGAAGTATATTTTCCATTGAGGGCTCAGCATAATATGATGGTATAACTATATTAATGAATGAACCATTTCTGATGAAGTAAGTAACTCTATTGTACCCCTCAACAAAGGCATAAGGGTTCTTTAAAGTTTCATACGGTGGTGATAGCATGAATGGAATTGAAACCTCATTGCGCTGGAGAAGGGGGGCATAGCAGAAGATAGTAATCCCCCACCCAATAGAAATCTCCCCTAGACAAGGAACAGAAGAGACCAAGAGAAAGCATTGACTAACTCTGGCAGCTATACGACCTGGTGAAGGAATTCTCGCTTATATATTATCGATCGAAGTATGAAACACCGGTATTTTTTGCATTTCATAATCGATTGACTAGAAAAAATGCCATTTATGAAAACAAACCCTGGTTTCCTACTTAACTCTTGAATAGGAAAATGAGATTGACGGACGGCGTTCAATATTTCCGACGACTTTTCCCTAGCTTATCATCCTGCGGAGGTTAGACCATCATTTCTTTCTTTTTTATTTCTATCCATAGCAGTTGCCAATGACCAATCTACCGCAGCGCGCCTTTCTTCAAGTATCTTCTAGTGACATCCTTTGATCTTCACTAAAAAACAAGCTTCTTAAGTATTTCTTTCAAAGAAGCAATATGACATTTTCTGTGTCTTCCATTGGCATACGGCTCATCTCCCAACCTTCTCTTCAAGCTACCGCACTCACAAGGGCTTACTCCATTGGGAGGGTGAACTAATGTTCAATCTCGTAGTCACCAGCATATTATTTCAACTCTTCACTCTGTTGTTGTATCAGTTGCAAACTCATCTGCTTGTAAATTCATTGTGTAAAATAACTCGTAAATTCATTGTGCCAGAATTGATCACTGATCAGGTGTGATCAGTCTCATCCGTCTAAGAGACTGATCCGGTGCGATGAGTCTCATCCGTGTAATATTTTGGAATTCCTCTTCCAACTCGTCCCGGAATGGGCGTTATGGCAAAGAACAAGAAGAAAAAGAAAGAAGAAATTTGTCCAATAGTAACAAATGGTGCCTCCACAGGTTGACATCCGATCCAACCTAGTAGTAAGCAATCCGCCAAAAGCAACCAAAATATTCCTTGGTGAATCGGTCGAAAACTTGAACTACGCACATACATTTCTTTAAAAAAAGGTAAAGCCAAGAGAGATATAAAAACTGGTGCTATTGCGGCTACACCTCCCGCTTTGTCAGGTATACTGCGAAGAATGGCATGGATCGGTAGGAAATACCATTCCGGCACAATATGAGGCGGGGTGGGCATCGGATTAGCAGGTATATAATTGTCGGGATGCCCCAAAACATTTGGAGCAAAAAAAATCCAAATGGAAGAAAAGATAGCAGAAGCTACCCGACCTACAAGATCCTTTACATAAAAATAAGGGTAAGAAGCAATTTTATCCATCTCAGAATGTACACCCAATGGATTATTTGATCCATATTGATGCAATGCAGCCAAATGAAGAAGACTGGCGCCTGCTAAAATAAAGGGGAGTAAATGATGGAGACTAAAAAAAACGATTTAAGGTGGCATTGTCCACGGAGAAACCACCCCAAAGCCAAGTCACTATGGTATCTCCTACTACTGGTATGGCGCTAGCTAAGCTTGTAATTACTGTTGCTCCCCAAAAGCTCATCTGACCCCAAGGTGGTACGTATCCTATAAAAGCTGTCACAATCATTAATAGGAATATGACAACTCCGAGACACCGAACAAATTCCCTAGGACTGCTATAACTCGCATAATATAGACCACGAAAAATATGAAGGTGAACCACAATGAGAAACATACTTGCCCCATTAGCATGCATATAACGGAGCAACCAGCCCCCTTCAACATCTCTCATAATGTGTTCTACGCTGTTGAAAGCTAGATCCACATGAGGTGTGTGATGCATAGCTAAAAAAACGCCAGTCACTATCTGAATGACTAAACAAATACCAGCTAACGAACCGAACCCCCACCAATAACTAAGATTGCTCGGGGTTGGATAATCTATCAAATGCTGGTTAAGTGTGGAGTATATAGGTTGTTTAAGAAGAGAGAATCGTTGGTTCCTTATAGTCATTTCTCTTTTCTATCGTGACAACTCCTCTTCCCCCTCCCCCTTGCCTTGATGGAAATTGGCTTCGCTGCGCCCTGAATAAGAAAAAAGCTGCATGATAAGATTCATCCCATTTTGGTTTGGCGAGAGGGAGGCAGCGAATCACCTGGGCTACGGATTTGTCGGTTAGTTGATTCTCGAAATAAGGTCATTCGGAAAAAAAACTGCCGCTTTCTCTGCTGGTTTCTTAAGGCTTCAAACGAACGACTAGTCATTAAGAAACCCATGAAATAAAAGTCTATTTTTTACCTTGAATGAAGAAGTTTTGCCTGCGTGCAAACTACCTAGCCCTTTTCAAAAGAAAGCACGTCGATTTCCATCTCAACAAAGAAAGAACTCAAAATAAATGAAAGCAAGATTGCTTGTTGTCCTATTACTCTTTTTGCCTGCCTTGTGGAGCTTTGGAAAGGAGAGAATTTGAATAAAGTAACTCTCGGAAACTCTTATTGGACGAGAGAGAGTCAATATGATATTGGCGTGGGTTATACCAACGAAACTTTGAAGTTTTTGATTGGTCTTTATCATGCGGAAAGGGAAAGAGAAAGTCGAGGGAGAATGCCGCTGCAAAAGCGTAACAGTAGCCCCCTATACTCTAATTTTCGGCTCCTCGTTTTTATTCAATTATGAAATGACTCATTTTGATGGAGATTTGTAGCATCATTCAAGTAAATACAAATTGAGATCGTAGAAACATGAGCTTGTGATATAGCTACACCTAATTCCAGACCGGTTAATGCTAGAACTATAAATAAGGGACCAAGATCTCCTATGAAATATAAAATATTATTCAGAAATAGCATAGTCCAAGCAAACCCACTTAAAATCTTTACTGAACTATGACCGGCCATCATATTAGCAAATAAACGTATTCCTGAGCTTAATGCACGAAAACAATGAGAGATTAGCTCAAGGAGTACTAAAAAAGGTGCTAACGGCAGTGGGACTCCCGCAGGTAATAAGAAGCTAAAAAAATGAAGCCCATGTCTTTGAAATCCAACGATCGTAATGCCTATAAAAATGGAAAATGAAAGAGCCAAAGTAATGAGAAAATGACTTGTCACTGTGAAGCTAAAGGGTATCATACCCTGGAGATTACAAAATAACAAAAAAGTAAAAGTGACCGAGATGCGAGGGAAAAACTTTTGTTTTACATTTCCGGAAAGACCACCTATTTGTTCGTTTACCAGGTTCGGCACGAAATCATAAATAAGCTCTACCAAGATTGCCATGCATTTGGCACTGACTTGCCCCCGCCCTTTTTCGTAACAACAAAAACCAGAAGTAAGACCAAAACCGAGAGTGAGCATCATAGACAAAGATGGATTTGTGAATGAGAAATAATAGTTGCCTATATTCAGATCCATTATAGGGTGAATGGAGAATTGATCCAACGGGCTTTGGGGGGAGGCAGTTCCTATCCTGAAAGCTTCACTTTCTACTCCATGTAAAAGTAAATCCTGGGACAGCCCTTGAAGAAATTCTACATTATTGCTTTCCCCATGGACGCGTTCGGCCGCAGCCAGAACATCGGCAGGATCCCTGCCCGGCATTAACCTCCTCATTTCCTCATGTATAGCCGCTTGATATTCTATGACTCTTTCATCGGTAGGGTTCAGACCTGGATGGTCTTCATAAATTCCAGTTGAATCCCTCCGCGGAATCTGAATACCATTAAGACTCGTTGCATTACTTGTATTAGATCCGTCGGTTATTGTTCGAACAGAGCTTTCGGTTGTATGAACAGAGCTATCCGTTAAATTAAGGCTAGCTTCGTCAAACTCAAATATACGGCGCGGCCATCGAGGATTCAACGGGATCTCCCCTTGGAGATCCAACCTTTGGACTTGGAGATCCAACCTTTGGACTTGAGGATCCAACGGGATCTCCCTTTGGAGATCCAACGTGAAACCACTTGAAGACGACCCTAGGCTGAACTGGTCAAAGTTCCCGGTACTTTTAGGGCTTGTAGGATTTAGCATTGCACTCAAATAAATATTTCCATTCAGCTCCGCTCCCGAAAAAGGAGACTGATCTTGACGTCGGCGTTGGTTTTTCCAACGAAAAAAAGAACATTCGAACAATCACTTCCAAAACCAAATGCTTCTACTTCTAACGCATACACTTCTGCGTTTGTCCCGAAGGCAAGGCCAATGAGACTATTCTACGAGTTTTCTGAGGATGAGACTTTCTTTGCTATTTTTGATATTTTAGCATTCTCTTCAATTGGTTTGGTCTTAAGAGGTGGAACTTTACTCTCATCAATAAGAATGTCACCTTAATCTAACATAGCAAGATCACCCTTCGGCCTTTCTTGCTGCCTAAGTTTCTTAGATCACTTCATGAAACCTCCAGAATCCTTTTGTCCAGATAAACCTACAGGGGAATTCTTTTAACCATAGCTTGACGTGAATTATCGGACTTCATTCTCTGCTCCAACATTTGCAATAGAAAAGTCTTCTAAGATGGAAAAGGATTCCCATCTGCATCCGTTAATTGAATAGCAGGACCTAAAGTGTAAGTAACTGGCTTAGGAAGAGAAGAAACCAGATCCCAAATCCTCTTTCTTATGGGGATTTCTAACTAAACAACCAGGAGAAGGATGCTTTAATAATATATTTGTCTGGGATTGGGGCCGGCCTACCTAAACTCTAACCTAGTGAAAGCGCTTTAGACTTTCTTTATATATAGGTACTGCCTTTCGGTATAGAGAGTGCCGGAGGGTATAGTGTTGGTGAATAGGGTGGAAAAGGGAGAACTTTGAATGAGCTTCCACTTTCAGTTCCTTATCTCAGGAGACCATGGACCTTACTAGGATGGTTTACCAAATAGATTTCTCAGCTCATGGAAAAGCTATTAATACAAGTAGTGAAGCAATAGCATCTGGAACTGACCACTGCACGCCGCCCTACTATCTATACTTACTACTAAGGCTCATAGCCAAAGGGCTCTGACTCACAAAGCACGGCTCTGACTCCAAAGGCAAGCAGGATTAAAGCAAGACCTGTCTCAACCGATCTTCTTTCTCCTGGAGGGAGTACTGATACAGATTATGAATTTGGAATATTCTTGCAACTTCTTATTCCAGATCGATGCCCTAGAAAAAAGACATAGGCGATGAAAGCTACAAATTCAAAAGTACGGGCAGGGCTTGAACGAACATTTAACCTCCTCATATTGCTTTGATAGATATCTAATAAGTGGAGCTGAGACCGACCTTCTTAACATCAATCAAAGTGTTAACTCTTCTGCTGCTACAATTATGAATAATAGACTATCTATATAAATAATATAGTCTCACTCAGGGGGACTCACAGTGAGGTAGGACCTTGGTTGGCGGCTCACTCTTTTAGAAAGCTCCTTCATACACTACCTCCTCGCCTAATACCTTAGGCTGGCACACACAGTATTCCTTTCCTTAGACTAAGGATTCCTTTCTCTGTTTACCAAAGTCTTTCTTTCTATCTAACTAAGTGGATGGACGGACTTTTCTTCTTAATATTATGTTGAACATCCGCGGCCGAGAAAAAAAAAAATACGTTTTTCAAGTCATAGGGACGCATGTTAGCATTAAGACTTTTTTGGGGTACGTACGAATAGAATAATGCGAATAGCTTGCACCCGTAGTATAATGAAATAGGCGGTAGTATGTATAAGAGGTTAGGAAAGAAGAAGACGAATGATTGCTTTGCTGAATAGAGTGCACGCTGCCCAGACTCTTCTGTTCTATCTAAAGGAAGAAGAGATGTGCCGAGCAGAAGCTACAGAAACCAAAGATGGTTTCTCCCGGAGCATGTCTACCAAAGGGAAGGCAAATTGACCTGGGTGGGAGCATCAATCACTCTGCTATCGCTGTGCTCTCCCCTTAAACCCCTCCCTTGGGGCTGGACTACGAAGAAGAATAGGAAGGGAGAAGTTCACGGAAAGCAGGGGAAGGCGAAAAGGGATTACTTGCTAAAGGCTTTCAACCCCTACGTTTTTTTTTCTAAACTGCTAAGCTGGCAGGAAATGAGCGGTAATTCAAGCAGCAGTCCAATATGTAAATTCAAAGGCAAGGAGATTAGCTCACTGGTAATTCTATCACTGACTGTCATAGGAAATGAAGAGCATCTGAACTAGGTAATTCTAGTAAGTCATTTTCATATCCAGGAGTCAAAACAAAGCTATTAAAAGGGATTCCAATGAGCAAGTAAAAGAACTCAATCCACTATTTTTTCATAAATGTCAAAGAGTAATTTTCATATACAATTGGAGTAAATGGTCAAGTCGTCAATCCCCACTTACTCCACTAAGTCAGGTAAGAGTTTTTCTCCCTCTGAGCAAATGTGAAACAAAGGAGTAGTAAAATCAAGAAATTAACAAAAGGTATGAAAATGACCTATGAACACCGGATGACCTATGAACAGAGGTAAATCAATCTTTTACCAGGTGTTTTTTATTTTAGTGCCCAAAAGTCTATCAGACTAGGAAATGCACCCAAAAACTACAGGTAATATTCTCAGCTGCCGGGCAGCTGGCATGAATTCAGTGTGGTGGTGCCGGACATGATGCCGCCGTGATGGTGCTGGGTCGAAAACAATGCATAGGGCAGAAAAAGGACGTCTTGGCCTTTCCTCCTGCTTTAGAGACACAGTTCTTCAGTCACGGATTCATTCCACTCACTGGTTGAAAGGGAAAACATGGGTACGTGCGAAGAAGACTGCATTCGCAACAAGAGCTCCCATCCCAATCCATTTGAGAGAAGCAATCCTAGTCTACCGACTCCACTACTACACTCTGACTAAGACATCCCTAGCAAAATAGCTATCGTAATATGATTTCTCTTTTTTAAAGAATAAAAAAGACCCTAATAACTTTATGAAGTGGCTCATCTATCTCATCTTTTGCCGGGGAAAGCACCAGACACTTAGAAGCACTTGTGTTACCATTCTCCTTGACTAACATTCTCATTCTCCTTCCTCGCAGCCGCCCGCAAGAGCTTTTATTTGAGATCTTTCAATCCCATTTTCTGATGTAGATCGCCAACCATGGTTATTGAAGAAGCAACGAATCAGATCAGCTCTTGGCTGCTTTACGTAATGAAAGAAGTATTCTTTCAGCAGAGGGCGTAGCCCGGACTCGACTAATTCATTTTCGTCAACTGACCTCATGAGGAGATGCCCTTAATTGGGTAGAGCGAGGGATAGCAAGGAAAGGATTGAGTAGGCCGGAAGCCCATTTTCAAATAGGTTGCCTTCAGTAATCCGAGTACGCAAGTAGGGTCTCAGTGATTATGCTAGAAGGGCCAAGTGGAGATGCTAGTGTTTAATCTCCTCCTATGCAGAGTTTTCATATAGCATCTGCGGCAAACAGTCTTCCTTCCATGGTCGATCAGGCGTAATCTCCATAACCTACTGTTGTCACTGCTGAGAGGGTTCATACTATACCTATTACTATGGATGCTTCATCTAGCGCATACCAAATCAAGCCAGCCGGGTATCATAGGAGACAGGGGAAAAAAGCACTTTCAAATGATGAACTTGCTAATGCAACTTATTCTACTAAATGCTAGAAGCAAACCAACATGCTAGAGACAAAGCTAACAACTACTATTCGAGAAAAGGAAGAATAAAGAAATAAAACAACAACAGGTCTTTGCAATACATCAGTATTCTTCTACAACAAGAAGAAGAGGCAATACATAAGTATTATTCATAAAGGCAATATCTCTACACACCACACCTGAAAAGAAAATACTGAACAATACAATACTTATGCTCACTACACTCTTGATCAGGAAGTACCAGCTCCTCATAAGTGAGACAACAGAACAGAAGTAGAAGCTACCGGATTCACGCCCGCTAAGAAAACCTCTTCTTCTTTAGATCCTGAAAAAACGAAAATAAGTAAGAAGGAGCAGTAGTAGTAGGAAGACTTAAGTGACTTCGTTCATTTACGTTGAGATAGACGAGTAACTACTTTTTTTCTATTTTAGTTTCCACGGTCACCGCGGAGGGCATCCCTCACTTCACCGAGCAGAACCCCTCTTTCTTGATTCCACGCCGACATTTGTCCTACTCTGGTTGGTTCTTCAGGCTCCTAACCGAAGCCAAGGAGCAGAACAATCTCAAGAGAAAGAGCTCTGTTTCCGTTCCCTACTTGCTTGCTTGCTTACTTCTTCCGAAAAACACTACCCTGTGCCAGTTTCCTTACCTGAGGACGGAACTGCTTTCCTTCCTGTTAGCTATTCTCCCCTGGCAAGAATCTTCTCTATGGCATATTCATTGGTGTACAGCCAGTTTTAAGTCTCTTCTAAACAGAATAAGGCCGGCATCCAGTTTTAAGTGTCTTCTAAGGTATCTCGTTAGGTTGGTATGTCAAGTAGGTTCTATCGCATTTGAGATAGGTAGCCAAAGAAGTCTTCTTCTGACTCCCATACATTCTTGTCTTCCTGGTAGTAATAAGTCAGATAGTAAGTTTGCTTCAAATCATGTAATCTCGAGGGAGGGTTGGTTTAGCAAGAGTATCTTAGGAGAGTATCGTAGTGCTGTTATATCAGTATCTTAGGAAAGTATCGTAGTGCTCTTATATCAGTATCTTAGGAGAGGAGAGTAGTGCTGTTATATCAGTATCATCGGAGAGGAGAGTATCATCTTTCTTTGCATTTATTCCAACTTCATTGCTTTGCTTTTCTCATTTCTAGCCTGCTTTCTTCTCTTTCAGTGAGCTCTGCCCTGGCTGGGTAGAGCGAGGATAGGTGGTAAAGATATAGAAAAGGGCATCGTTCTGGTTAAATAAAGAGTTAAGGTTCATAGATTTGCCAAGAGAAATAAGCTTTTTACTCCGCCTACCTCCTTGTGAGCAGCCGCTTTTTCTTCTTTCCGTGGAGAAACCTAGTAACTTGGTTTTCTTTTCCAACTCCTACTTTATTTGCCGCCTATTCGCTGGCACCAGTGACTTAACCAGTTAAAGCTTCTTTTTTCATTTCCAGGATCGGCCTACTGAGGACGTAGCGAGATTAGGACTTTTGCCGGTATATGATCCCACTTTTTTTTCTTAGAAAGCTAGGACCTTTTTAACATAAAAAAGTAAAGGTTAGAGGGTAGCCTACCTACATGGAATTGGAAGATAAAATAGGTTTGAACCCCACTTCAAAAAGGGGCCGTCTACACCCCCACCTCCTTTGGGGATCCCTACTTACCCGAGCTTCCGGCTTTGGCGAATCGTGAATACATGTTAACCAGAAGAGTCCGACTTGCTAAAGACCTCCTAAGGCAGCTGCAAGAACAGAGGGAGGCTCATCTGCCCCCACAACAGGGATGGAAAGGTATCGATCGACCATGAACTTGTCGAATTTCTTTGACCACTGCCTCGGAGCCCATACAAGCTCTTCTTCTACAACCATATGTGACCTTCTTTTCCCCGAGTTTCGAACCCCTCGGGTTGCACCATGTAGATCTCCTCCTCCTCGTTGTTGCCGTGGAGAAAGACCGTATTCACGTCTAGTTGAAATAGATGCAAGTCCTCGGCCGCTACTATACCGAGAATCGTCCGGATGGTTTTTGAGCTTGACTGCTTACCTGAAAGCATGCGGCACTCAACTCAGCTGAAGAATTCACTTCCACCCGGGTTCTTCGCGAGACATAGGGCACTTTGGCGGCTATCGGTGAAGAGTGTGCACCGTCCTTGGTCCTTCCCTATTTCCTTGAATGAAGAAATTGAGGTTCCATACCATCTCCTTCCCCACTCCAAAGGTATGCGCCGCTACAACGGATGTTCCCGACGTGCAAGTAGTTCGACAAGCACCGGCGTTTTCTAGCACACTTCTGCTTCAGCCTGGTGGTCTTACACTCAGACGGAGGATTTGCTTTTGAAAAGCAGGCTTTTTCTAGATGGGATTGTAGTGTTTTTTTCACGTATCAGTTTGTAGACTTTCTTTCCTCCGGCAAACAAACAGACGTGATAGAGGGTTTTCGGCTACTTCACAGTCAGAAGCAAGGGTGGAAGGTATAACTCTAGCCTGCAGGCGGGGGGAATTAGTACTATTACCATGCCGCTTCTCTTATTTAGAAGAAACTCTCTATAGAAATAGTTAGGATCAGAAGGATGGAGTCCAATCCTTTTGGTTCGTTCGGTTTCAAGGGGATAGTAGCGACTTACTCTGGATAGATCTGACGAGGGCCAATTTCAGTTCGAATCTGAAAAGTAGCATGAATATAAGCAGTTGCCCTAACTGAGTCTGTCTATTAGCCAATTTCTTCAGCCTTTGCTCAGTCTATTAGCTCTTGTTGCCCTTAGCTGCACTGGTGGGTTAAATTACAGTTTTGTTATGATAAATCACTCGTGGGATCATTCGTTCGGGTCACCTCTTTTTAAGCACTTGACCAAAAGCCTATTTCTATCTAATCCGTTGGCTTCTTGACTTACCTTCCTTCTTGCAATAATGAATAGGTTTTGTCTCGGCTCCTAGTTGATAAATTCTACTCAATCTCAGTCTTTGCTTTGGTAGTACGGGTAAGTAAGAAGAGAAAAAAAGACTTATTGAAACTCTAGTGACGTTAGGCAAGTTAGATGCATGGCTTAGTAGGCTAGTTTAGAAAGAACTTGCTTTCTTTCCGCTTAAGAAAGTTTTCTAGTTTGGAAAGAAAAGGATGGAATAAAGAAATAGGAAATCAAAGACGTTGTTAAATTGTGCTGCCACTTTATTGAAGTTAATAAGGCAAGTAAGTAGTTACGGAAAAGGACTTTGTCCTTGCACACAAGTAGTTAAGTACTTTGACGTGTATAATATGCGTGAAAGAATTTACTAAGTGAGCTTTTGAACTTCTATAGAGTGAGCTCGGCAAGAGTCGTTTTTTGCCTTGTGCTCGCACTTTCAGAAATGAAAATCAAGTCGCTGCGCGCCTGTTGTTTAGTCTAGTTTTTTCCGCCGCTTATGCTTTACTAGCTGTTTACAGAACTTGGGAAAGAAACTTCTTTCTTTCAAGCAATAGTTTTTACTTTCTCACTAGCTTTATTAAGTAACGTAACGTTTGCGTTCGCTTTTTGACTTGCTTGCCTTGCTTTATTCACTGCAAATCCTAAGCCGGCTGCCTTTGTCTTTCACTTATTCTCTGTTTCCAATTGCTTAATTTCTCTTCCTGGCACTAGCTGGCGTGTAGTTTGACATTACGTTTTTTCTCTCTTCTCTACTGTTGCAGAATAAAGTATAAACATGTAGTTAATCAAGCATCAGCAAAGAAGCAAAACAAAAGCAAGTCTTTACTTTCAAAGTAGACTGAAAAAAATATAGTTTAGTGCTAACGCCCTCTAGTGCATTAAATCGGACATTTGACTAGCCGCAGTACACGGAGCTGCATCCCTACTCATCACCTATATATATACAAACAAGAATCTAACTCGCGCAAGAAAGCGATTCTTGGAAGGCATCCAAGAAGTATATGATAAGATATGAGAAAGGTAGTAGCTAAAATAGGAAAGCTAGTTTTGTATCAAGTAGTGTAGAATATAGATTCTAGGGAAGCATGAAATCTTTATCAATGCTTAGCGCCCTTATCCCGGCTTGTGAAAGAAAAGGTATAGGACTTGGACAGCGAGTTGAGAGTGCCAGTTGGAAAGTGGAAGTTCTAAGATAATCTGAAAAAAGTAAAGACCAGGGCGTAACTTCATTCTGTGCTATGGTAAAAGCACAGCCGGGCGGAAGGATGGAGCGGCCTATTCCAAACAATAGAGCTCAACATTTCCAAATTTTAGTATGTACTTCATTGACAGTAGAATGCTCCATTTTCATATTTGAAAGTCGATATATAATACAACCGACCAAATCCAGAAGAATAATACACATCCAAGGAAATGAGCTATCTTCCTAATTGAACTAATCAATGGAAAAAATTCGTCGATTGAGAGTAGGTGACTCATTTTAAGATTTAGCAAAGAAGATTGATACTATTGTAAAAAACAGTAAGTAAGAAATACCGAATACTCAACGTTCAACGGGGCCATACCCTAGGATTTAAATTGGAAACAATCAGAGAAATACTCAAATTACATCCTTTTTATACCTGATTGCAACTTTTCAAGCTCCGGGAAGGTACATTTGCCTGGATTTGCACCAGAGAGTTCTAAGTGGCACACATCTGACCGAGGGTTCAGATATGGATTCTCTTTTACTTTACTTTAACAGTTGAAAGCTGACCGACGTAGCCCTTGAGTGGATTGTTTGTGCAAGAGAGGCCGATGAAAGCATCATAACATAGCTCGTTCCATCCAAGGCTGAAGAACTTCAAGTATTGGTCAAAAAGTTGGCCTCAAGATTAGTGCAACGGTAAATCAACCGGCAGACGAGCCGAGTTGGAGCCTTTTTAGACTACGTAGATGTTGAGGAAGTAAAAAGGGACAGCTCTTATTAAAGGTACCCTTTCCTCTTTAACTCATTCCACCTTCGTCCCTTCCATATACCATAACAGCTTTTCTTTTTCATTCTTTTTTTCAACGTTCTTTCTATTACCCTAGCCAAGCAATAGGTCTCTATCTCTGCATGCCACTACTCATTGTGTGGAATTTTACAGACAGTGGCTTTTTTTCAATCCGGACCACGACGGTGACGAGCATTGAGAAGGAATGACCTCATAAAGCGGTAAGCTCTATTGCCGCCTTACTCCTCGGAATTGGAACCGGCCCTCAAGTTCATCAAGATGCTGCAGACCTGGAGGGTATTTTGTTTGGAGTCAGCTTCCACAACTCAAGAATGGCATCGGTCAGTCGCCTCATTAGCATAGCTTCCAGTAAATATCCCAACCCACACAGGTTTTGTTGTTTTATCTATTAGGAGTCTTGCTTCTGGTTTTTCGGGTGACTCTTTCTTCTGTACCCGCTCCCCTAGTGGACCCGTAGCTGGTAGGTAAAGATAAGCTTTTACTCTTGCTTCAGCGCCTCTAGCAGTCGAATTTCTGACTACGTCAAAGGCTCGTTTCACTCGAATTTATTTAAAGGCTGTAACTCCTACTTATTTATATTAATTAAAGCTTGCCCATGGCTGCTTTC
>LFJQ01000575.1:0-21133 GCA_001182835.1 Oropetium thomaeum
GACAACTATCGTGTACATTTGACATGGTGCGTTGTGAGAGAATTGGGTAGTGTGGAAGTGAAGCGTTTTACCAGCACAGATTTGTTTAATTATTGAGAACCATGGGACCAAGCAGCGGCCGGGCAGACACATTTATGAACTTGCGACCCAAACTGGAACTGGAATCGGGAAAAGTATATGGTATTTTGTAAATTAATTTCACGTACTTTACTGCGGCGGAAAACGCATGTTTGACTTTCCTGCAGAGGATTGGGAACATGAGTCCGCATGTGATGATCCCGGCCCCAACCGTCCATTTCCAGTTGGCATAACATGCTAGGAAGATCTTTCATATAACTATAATAGTTAAAAATTAAAATGAATCTGCAGTTGACATTGAGTAGAAAGTATCGAATAGGGGTGTAAATGGGAAAGGATAATACTCAAAATTCAAACTGTTTTGCACAGCGACACGGTTTTTACACCATTACTTTCACTTTTACTTAAACATATTTATTTAACAGTGATATAAGTAAGTACTTTTCAAGAAAAAAAAACTATTATATTCCTATGATTTTCACATTTTTAACTTAATAACTTGTAACTTGTAAGTTATTCATAATTTATATATTCTAAGTATTTGATTAAAGCATGTCCAAAACAACTTTAATGTTGAGTATGAAAGAAGTATATGTGAATCATACAACCATCCATATATCACACCATATGGACCACCGCACCTCCGCCTTCCTCGCTCTGCCACCGCTCCCTCCACTATTGTGTCTGCTGCTTCATCCTCCAGTTGTTGCATGGCCCACTTCCATTACAGAATTCTTAACTAGAAAATTTGCGCACAGCGTTGCCGCACATACCGTTGTTGCTTTTTTCTATTATTGTGAGTTTAAATAGTTTTTTTCGTTTTTTCTGTATATTTAGGCTACGTCGTTTATATCTATTTTCTATAGATTGATCTCTATAGTTTGTATAATTAAACAATGTTAGTTACTATATTAAAAAATTATATACTAAAGATATAATTGTGTTAAAAAAAACCAGATACATACTCAAGAAGTAAGAATAAACATAGTTGAAGAAAAACATTTATTAAAGATATAGAAGAACAAATCAAGCTATAGTTTTTTTTATTTATTTTCATTTAGAAGTCGAACCAATCTACTACCTCCGTTTTTTTATTATCAACACTTTGTAAGTATAAAATTGTATTAAAAAACTTCAGCAATTAAAAAATGATAGTAAATTGGAAAAGCACACCTAGTAATTGTTGCCTTATAATATTTTTTTTATCAACAAAGATTAGTTGTAAGAAATTAGTTAAGTTCATTAAGGACTAAAGATTGATTTACAGACTTTCATGGTATGGTGTGTGCGCCAATGTGTGTTTCATTGAGAGAGAGAGAGAGAGAGAATCATGTACATCCTCGTGGATAGCTTGTGTTTCATCTTTGTTTCATTTTTGTTTTTAGGTTTGGGGACATCAGAAGACACATCTATTAGATGGCTTACAGACCGGTAGGCGTGTGTGATTAGAGGCTTACGCCCGGGAAGAATAAGTGGTAGAAGCCAGCAGCACCTCGTGCCGTCTGCAAGGCCGGCTCTACAGATTCTATGTCCCTTGGGCAACAATAGGGTGAGGGCCCTTTAGAATAATTTTTCCCATGTCTAAGCTGCAAAATCATTTCTTAATACTAGTACGATGTTAATCGGAGCACGTATATAGTTCATACAACGTTGTATATGTTGGTAAAAAAATTAGAGATAGATATATAGATCAAAGACCAGCTGATCTTCAGGATTACCAAATCGCCAAATGGGGAGAAACACAATGCATAGACGTCATTATGCCGTGATCTTCAGGATTATACCGGCAGCGTCCTAGCCGTGAGTCCGCAGGATCTATGGCCCTCTTCCCTATTATATTCACATGGGCTTTATATGTGTGGAGGCTGTGAGAATCCTACTGCTGCACCGAAACACATGTATGCTATACGTACTGTATAAAATTTTCTAGGCCCCGATGGCTGGGGCCCTGGCCGTCGCTCCGGCCGCCTAGGCTCTAAGCCGGGCCTGGCCGGCCCGTATCGAGCGGTGACGCAGTGGGAAGCGCGGCACGGCAGCAGCGAAAAGCTGCGGTGGTATGGGGAGCGCGGTGTTGTGGGTGGCTGCTGCAGCAGCACGGCGCGAGGACGAGTAACACAGTGCATCGCTTAAGGAATAGCTAGCTAGCACAGATCCGCTGCAGACGTCCATAGCGTGAGGGAAGAAGCTTTGAATCCAAACTAATGAGCTTGTCAATTGTTCGCATTTGAGAGGAGCAAAATTGTTGGGGATTGAGATCGACTCCGCTGAGATTAATGGGAGTGAGAAAGGGACTACCTCTTCTCAACTGTTTCTCAGTACGTTCTCTTTCTTCACTTTTCTCTGTTTTTTTTTCTTTTTAGTTGGTTTGGATCTTAGGGCCTCTTTGGAAGAGCTCCACTCCATAAAAATCAACTCTACTCTACAACTTCATCATAAAACAGCTCCGCTCTAAATTAAAGATCCACCATAGATTATTTGGCTTAAAATTTAAATGCAACTCTAGATATTCAAGGTTGTGATTGAAAAGATCTATTATGCCCCTATAAAAATCTATATTTTTCTCATTATAAATCAAAATTAAACCTGTTATATAAGAAATTTATCTTGGCATTTTTATTCGAAGTTAACGCTCCTATTTTGTTTGATTCGGGAAACGAGAGAAACGAAAAATAATAGAATTCAATGAATATGTTTTGTAATAAGTTGGTATGCTGGTAATTTTCTATCAAGTTCATAAATTTCAATTTTTAGAATACCTCCTCAGGAGCTCTCAAAAAAAGGCTCCACCTTTTTTTTCAGATTTGGAGTTGGTAGAGCTAAGTTTTTTAGCTAGTAAATTTAAGAATAGAGCTGAAAAAGTCGAAGCAGAGTTCTCTCAAACAAGCCCTTACTCACGACGGTGGAGCTCTTTTTATATTTCTGAGGAAGAGTCTAGATAGAAGCTGAAGCGTCCAGCAGTAGTGGTGGAAGGATCAAAACTAATTTTGTATTCGCGAAGGGTCCATAAATAAATTGATAGCCACGTGGAAAGACCGAGAATCACGTTTCAATTATCAGAGGGGTCTAGATACAAGTTGCACAAGGTTTGGTGGAACGAATTAATTTAGTTGTTTTTGTTTCTATAAGGATTTAGATGTAAGAAGTACGAACCAATATGAACCATCCTGATCTGTTTGCGAGGCGATCCGACGGCTGATATAGTTAGGATGACGTGGTGCAGCTCTTTTGCAAGAAAACATACGCGTTTTAGACTATTAAGAGATGCTGGTGTATATTTGTACCATCTAAATCCCTTCACCTGCTCCTCCTCCTCCCTCCGCAAATAGAAGACGGGGAAAGGCTAGGAGGAGGAAATCCTTAATGAGGCAGTAGGTCGCCCCTCCCTATCTCCCTACACCATGATAGAGAAATTTAAGTATTCTCTTGAAAGGAAAAATGGGACCTTTTTTATACATCAATTCTTTGTTTTGAACTTTTTCGAGATTTTGCAAATTGGACCTCTTTTTATGCGAGTCACTACAATAATGGTTTTTATATTTCGCCATAAAAGTATAGGACCGACCATGCGATAAACAATGTAGAAAAAAAAAACAACAGGCCCAATAATATTGCAAATATCAAAACAAAGGTCCAAAACTAGAATTAGACATCAGAATAGATCCGATCATGAAATTTTGAAATGACGATGCAATATTCGTATTAAATAGGTGCATGTAGCAAGGTGCTGTGACACGAGAGGCTGAGATATACGTTTAAGATAGGGCTTACCACATTTACCATTAGACACTTAAGCATTGTGGAGTAGTATATCACAACTTAACTTGCATGGTTTAGAAAACAGATGAAAACTATCGGTTTTTGCGGTAACCAGTGAAACCGTCAGGCTTAGTTTCTTCGGCAGACAAGTTTTCACATGACATAAAATTTTAAAACTGAAAAAATTGGAAATGAAAAATTGGTTAATAAACCAGAAAACCAGACACTAAATTAGTTATTGACTTGTTGTAAACCGAGAGGCTAGCCACCCAAACCGGTTGATAAACTGGCCAAACCGCTCCGTTTGCCAATTTGTTTTCTAAGGTTCGAACAAATTTTAGATTTTTTTTGGTTTTCACAAAAATCATAAAACCGCTAGCGATTGGTTTCCACGATTCGATTGATATTGTCAACCTTCATCAGATGTTGCAACTTACTAACATGTTGCACAAAGTACATCAACCTCACCCAAACCAAATCTAACAAAATTTTAACTCGTGCATGCAATTTTTGAAGGCAAAATTGTTTTAGAGACAATCACACTTCACGGCTTCATCTGGGGATCCAAATATACTTTAATTCGTCTTAGAGGCACTCAAAATTTGTAATATTCATCCACACTACAAAAAATCCTATGATTGATGACGAACTAACTTCGTCATACATAATGTCAAAACCGTCACAATGTTGTGTCTGTGATGTTTTTCATTATGGTCATAGATTCTTCGTCACAGATTAATGTCGTGACGTTTAAAAAATGATACCATAGATCATTTTTCCTCTATGAAAATTCTGTTTTCCTCTACGAAATGACAATTTCATGCTCCGACTTGTCATGACCCATAGTGACGAGCCATCCCTCAGGTGACAGCTCAGCCCGATGGGAAAATAGGTAACTAGCGTGCGGCGGCATGATCGGCCTCATGGGTCTTTGGCAACGGATCTCTCGCGCGGCCTTGGGCGGCAGTGAAGCACGCCACGGTGATGTTGTTAGGAGGTGGCGAGACCTCCAACTAGGCTTCGACGGCTGAGGAGCAGCCACAAGTGAGCAAGAATGACGGCAGAGCATGGAAGGCGGTGGCGTCGACTCCAGCTCCAGCACACACCGTCAGCGGAGGCTCCCTCGCGGTAGCCGATGTTGAAGAGAGATGTATGTGGCTCCTGTGTCTCTCTTCACCTAAGGTGGTACGAAGCGTCTCCCTTCATCTACATTGGTAGAGAAGATAGAATTTCAAGATAATTTTTTAATGAATTTAAGTATTGTTTTTGGATCTGTGGCGGACCGCCCCTGAAACGAGGGAGGTCCTCCTCCCGGGATCCATTCTGGCGATGTTCGTCGAAGCGAACATTCACAGGGTACAACACAAGCAGTAAAAAGCACGGATTACAGACAGGAGAAAATATTACATGGGTGGTGTACAGAGTTTCTAGATCCACACGAACAGTTTTCATAAACAGCGAAAACGATTACAATCTTCAAGCGAAAGCGAAAGGTGAAGATACAGACTCCGACTCTGACTCTAAGCAAAAGCAAGGGGGTCTGCCCAACGCACCCTGCTACTAGCCACACACAAGCAGCGGCTACTCAAGCGGCTCCCACTGGAAACTACCCCAACTAGGGGAGGACTCCTCCCAGAGCTGGCCACCACTACCACCGGTCGCATCGAACCCCACCTGAAAACCACAAGTCGCAAAGCATGAGCTTCTAAGAAGCTCAGCAAGTCTGACCCGTCAACAGGCTGTCTACAGCCGACACTAGACATGCACGGCTGACTCTGGGTAGGATAGTTGTAGAAGGACACGCCTTACTAAGTAACCTCCTATTTTCAAGTTTTAGCTCAAATTAAGTTTCGAGACAAATAAACTTTAGTAGGCACTGTAACTAACAATCATGTTGACAAACAATGATTAGTATAAGCATCACAACCATAATCATCATTCTTCTTCTGTTACTTCTTAACGTATGCGACAAAGAGATTGAGTAAACTCTAGACTGAGAGTGTCAGCGGTTCGAAACGATTTACACCTGCAGGTTAACCTGGCCACACGACACGTGCGCATTCCGGACGACACGTGGCAACCGTTCGCTCCAGATCCGGCAAAACTAATTCCTTCTTACGCTACCTCAACAGTGCCGCGTCCCACCAGATCACCCGTCCCAGACGTATCTGTGGAGTTCACACACTGTCCACCCTAGACCGCCGCCAATCAGACACCGTAAGGTAGGTTCAGCTTTGCCGTCTCTAGGCTACCTAGGTTTACTGGTTCCCATAGTTCCAGCATGTGAGCAGTACATTCAATACTAACCAACTGTGCCCCACGGATCAGACAGAGCTACCGCATACAGAACCCGGTCTATTGCCTTCCTATCATTCCTGTCTGACCCCAATTTCTTTCCATTAACCTGAACCTGCTAAATAATTCTCTAGCAAAAGTGGGAGTTTCAATCGATTCCTAACATATCACAAGCAGTGTCCAATCTGCTCGACTTCTACCAAAAAAAAAAATCCTAAGCATAGCAGCTACATCGGGCAACCTGTACCAATATTCCAAATAGTACTACTGGAAACATATGCATCTAGGTTTCATTCAACTCCTGTCGACCTAAATGCACATCACATGACTCACATATACTGTTGTAAAAGAAAAAACTTCAAAACAGTAGTGCACCGGGGCTTGCCTTGTGGATAGACTTCCTGGTCGGCGACGATGGTGTCTTCTGCAAAGTCGGGGTCCGCCTCGATGGCTACTTCATTCACATCGGCGTCTACATGATGCAAGAGTAGAGGTAACATTAACAGTTAATAACTTTCTCCAGAAATTGAATTGGTCGCTAGCGATTTAAGAATTAGGGTTTCGTCGAGGAAGCTTTGACCTAGACCAAATTACTGTTTTTAAAAGGTACCAAAACAACCCTAACCAATGCTATCGCAACACAAATAAGTAGCCAGTTAAACCTAGGTTATACAAATTTTTCCAAATTTTAATAGTTGCAAATTAATTAAATAGGGTTTTGGTCATTTTTGGATAACTAAATAAATCTCAAAATTATTAATTTTACACAATGAGGTTTTATAATTTAATAAAAACTACACTTTCCCCTGGTTCCAAAACATTTGGATTTATAATTTTCTGAGCTAGAATCAGTTTTCTATGCTTTTATTAATTCCCAACTGATTAATTGATTTTTCTGCACAATGGGAAAAGAAGGAAATTAAAAGGAGCCCAGCTAGGGCCTTGCCCTAGCCGGCCGGCAGGGAGCGGCGGCGCTGCCGGCGTCGGCGGCCGGCGGCGAGACCACCATCGGCAAGAGCACGGCACGGGGGTTCCATCTTGCTAACCAATGGTCACCGGCGAGCTCGAGAGCGGAGGTGACGAGCGGCGGCGCACGCGCGGCGGCGGCCACGACGCGGCGGCGCTACGGCGCGCGTCCGGCGGCAATTCTTGGCCGGGCACACTCCTCGCGCCACAGCGGAGTCAAGGGAGGAGGAAAACGGCTGGATACCTCACCGAAAGACGGGTATCGCCGGAGACCCCCTTCGGCCGAGGAAAATGGCGGGCGGCGGCGCTCAATCCGGCGATGGAAGCTTTGTCCTGGGAAATGGCCAGCGGAATGAGCTTTGCGGTGTGACGGGGACCACGAATGGCAAGGAAATTAGCTTGAACTCGGAGCGCTAGGGGGTTCTCACCGGTGCGGCTCCTCGACGACGAGTACCGGCGGCGGCGCTTAGAAATTCCGACGAGCTCCGGCGAACTTCATGGGACGGCCGTGCTCGGGAGTGGAGAGGGGTCCCGAGCGCTTCAGTTTGCGAAGAAATCGGCCGAAGCGGAGGCGAGCACGGGCACGGCTGCGCGGGTGGCTGGCTCGACGGAGAACAGAGAAGAACGCGGAGGAAGAAACAGAGAAGAGCGGGCGGGGAAGAAAGGAGGAGTGGCGACCGAGGCGGCGCGTTAAGCGCGCTGAGCGAGCCGCGCAGTTGCCACGCACGCGCGGCGCAGAGCGCGCGCGGCAGGTGGCGCAAGGTCTCTGCCCCGACCGAGCTTGTGGAACGGCGCGCGCGGGAAAAGGAAGGAAAGCAGAGAGAGAGAAGGAGAAGGAAGGGAGGGGCTGCCCGGTGGCCTCACTGACCAGTGGGTCCCACTGGTGATCAATTTTTCAGAAAAACCCACAAATTCACAAGACTTTGACAAGAGCCTAGAAAAATTGATTTTCTATATTTACAAAAGAGTTTGAATTTTTAATTTAAAGCTTTAATCTAGCAAATTCAAATTTGACTAGCTTATTTTGCGAGAATTTCTTGCAAGCTTAATATTTATGCGGATCACATGAGATAATTCCTTTTTAGCACTTACTAGAAATTTTGGTTAATTACCTTAATCTTAAAATTTTATGTTGCATTTTCTTTTAAATTGATTTAATCCCTCTTTTAAACCTGATGAAGAAAACGAAGTGTTACAGGATCATAAGATATTGTTCTATGCTACTACCACAGACGAGGCCAACGATGGTTTTTAGCCCCTTAGTGACGTAAAACAAGTCCATCAGTAAATTCACGTCACTAATGATCAGCTATTAGTGTGGGTTTTAAAGTTGTCTCTATTTTGGTTGTGACGATGTTCGAAAAAAACCCGTCAATAATACATGAGCGACAGTGTTTTAGAGACCCATCACTTCTTATATATAGTCATATTTTTTCACAAGCCCATCACTAATATTGTAGTGACGTTTTTTACGACCCATCGCTAGTATAGCAGTGACAGTGTCTAACGGCCCATCAGTAATAGTTGATTTATAATTAAAAAAAATGCAACAGAAATCTAGATGGATGTTTACTAATTATTACATGCCACTTTATTTCAATGATTATTATCTATACGAATGACTGATTCTAATAATATAAGAACATGAAAGAGTGGAACTACGATTGGTTCTGATTCTAATCTATACAAGCATATGAAACAATGAAACTAATCCATATAAGCACTTGTACAATGATACAACCACTTGCTGCTATCTTGTACAACATCTAATACTGCCAAGGAAAAAATGTCAAACAAATGTATAAACTCTACAAGCATTCACTAAATACCCTCAGATGAACATGAGAAGTCTGTTTTTCTTGATCCTGGGGTCTAGAATCGTCTATACTCCCTAATAGTAAGGGGTGGTACTCCCATGAACGAGTAGGATTAAAGGGCGAAATGGTGACTTGACATAGCGTATTGTTTTAGAAAAAAAATACAACCGATGACCTCTCCAGTGCGGTTCCGTCGCCACTCTGGTTGGGAGTAAAAAGGCACCGTAAAAAAGCTCAATTGTAAAGGATTGTGCCGGGTTTCTTGCCGAGCGAAATAATTTGTTTTGCATGTTAGCTCATTTGGCCCGGCCCATTTGGGCATCTGTACAGCGCGGACGCGGGAGCGGGAGCATCGAAGAGCTAGCTAGCGCGCGTTTGGGTATGAAACCCAAATGTCAGCTCCGCTCTCCTGGTGCCGCGCCAACTTTAAGTGGGATTGCTGGCAATTTACTCACTGATGAGTCACCGACGACACAGACATAGACAAAGCTGTAGAGGCTAATACAAAGATGCTGGCAATTTTTTTTCTTGAAAGAATTACTGGCATATTGATTCCGTTCATAGTCTTACTGTTGATATACCTGGAATCATTAAACTTGGCCAACTATGGATCGGCACATCCACACGGGATTTTTACTGGGTTACAGTAAAACAAGCATACGACGACCTGTACTGTATTTGAACCACTACAGCTACAGCAGCTGTAGATTTATTTCCAATTTTTGGTTACGTCTTTATGGATGAATATATATATCTTGACGGGTACGTACTGTACGGTGTGTATGCATCGATTCTCTTGCCCTCCATCGTTTTCAGATCTGTTCGTTCCTTGGTTGCTTCGATTCTGATGGTGGCGCAGAGCTCCAAGCGTCGATCCATTGGGGCTCCGAGCTTGCTGTAGCAGAGGTTACGTTACGTCCCCCTCGCTCCTCCATTTGTCTCTCTCGCGAGTCGCGTCGTCCTGTTGTCCTACGCGCCAGAGACAATCTGCTAATAAGCTGACTTGGTCGCGCATGCAACAGGTCATGTCACAGCCGGCCGTCGCGACGCCATTGCACTGACGCCTGCGTACAACGCGCGACCATGTCCATATGTTACGCTGCGCTGCTTGCAGGAATCGGTCGTCGCGTAGTAGCGTAGCTGTGGCCGCCTGCTGCCAACCATAGTAGCGGATTGATCATGTCGTCGTCGTCGAAGCGGTGGACGTCCGCCTCCGGCGCGGAGCTGTCGGCGGCCAGGTCGTCGTCCCCGCTCCACCCCGCCGCAGCCGCGCTCTCGTCGTCAGCTCGTCAGAGCGCCAGGCGTTCCGTGTCTCGGTCGGACCCCGCCGGCGCCTCCCTGCCCCGCATGCTCTGGCCGTCGTCGTCCACCTTGTCATCTGGCGACGGTAAGATCGGAAAGAAGGCCCCGCGCACGCCGCCGTCGCCGTCGCCTTCTTTACTGTCGTCGTCTGCGGCAACCCTCGCCGACCACCTCGCCGCCGGCAACAGAGACGACACGGCGCCGCATGCGCAGCCGCCGCTCTCCCGGCAGCGCAGCTGCACCGAGCTGCCGCGCTTCGCCACCGATGTGGACACCGAGGCCAGGAAGATCGGCAAGGGCCGCGCGTTCGGACGGTCGATGCGGTTCCTCCCGTCGACTAACAAGCCCGCCGGCGTCACGCTCACCCCGGGCCGCGTCGCGCCGTCCGACCTCCGCAGGCTCACCGGCGCCGTGTCGTCCTCCTCCCTGGACGCCTGCGCCGACGTCGCGAGCTCCGGGTCCGAGTGCAGCGACGCCTCCCGCGGCTGCTCCACCCGCGGAAGCCGCGCTCGCCGCTGCTCTCGCGCACCAGCTCGGTCCGCCTGCTCGGCTCCAGCAACACGCAGTGGGCGCTCTCCCCCGGCGGCGCACCGCGTCGCCGCCGCTCAAGACGACGACGACGACGCTGGCCACGGTGCCCGAGACCACCACCACCACCAAAGCCGGCCGCAAGACGAAGTCCTCCCTCGTCAGCCTCGGGTGGGGCCACATCTTCAACCGACGGAAGCACGCGACCGACGACGCGTCGCTCGCCGCCGCAGCGGCCACCTTGCTGTCGTCCTCGCCGGTTTCGTCGCGGAGCAGCAGAGGCGGCGGGGAGGCCGGCCACCAGATGAAGCTGGCGCACGGCCGGCTCCTGCAGTGGCGCTTCGCGAACGCGAGGGAAGACGCCGTACGCAGGAGGAAGCTTGCGACCGCCGAGGTCGAACTGATAGGTGCGTGGGCAAGCCTGTCGGAGATGAGAGGGAAGGTGGCGAGGAAGCGAGTGCAGCTCGAAAAGGAGAAGATGAAGATGAAGCTCAACGCCCTTTTCTCCTCCCAGGTTTCTCTTCTTCATATAGTAGTACTACAGGATATTTTTATAGCACATGCATCGCTACACTTTCTAGCGTGCCATCTTTTACTCAATTATTTATTTCTGATTCTAATTGACTACTGGTGCACCAATAATAATAATGGGATGGATAATATCTGCAGATGAAATATCTAGAGAGCTGGGAGCACATGGAAATCAAGCACGCCTCTGCCCTGGCATCAACCGTAGCTTGTGCCCGGGCAGCCGTTTACAGGCTCCCGCTTACCGATGGTGCCAAGGTACATAGTACATCTTTGCCATCCAGTGCTCTTTAATCATAAGGATATAAGTATATTCTTGTGTTTTCAGAATGATCAGTACATGATGGATCGAATGATTTTGCTTGTCTACGAGTAGTAGCACCTTTTGTAGTTGTAGATCAAAAAATAGTTCATATATGTCGCAAAATTAAAAACTGAGCACTGTCTTATGTGTGCTTACGACCACAGGTCTCCACGCCGTGGTTGGCGTCCAATCTACAACATGCGCTCGACCTCGTGACCACAACGAAGACGATAATGCGATCATTGGGTCCTACGGTAGTATATACTGCTATATCATTATACTCTAAGGATAATGTAGTGTAGTGGTGCATACCGCTGCATGATAATGTGCATACATGTGTATGCTCATGCTGCTTGTCTCCATGGCTCTAGGCGCAGGAAACGATGTCGGTAGTCTCAGATCTGGCGCGTGTGGCAAGGGAAGAGCAGGTTCTGTTGCAAGAGTGCCTCGAGCTACTTGGCCGCTTCTCTTCGCTTCAGGTGTACAACAATATAGGCAATGGTTGGGTTGTTTTTTTACGCATCGCGTTGCTGGCGCTCTTGTTTGCAATTCAGGAGCATGGGTTCTGATCGACTTTCTTATTTGGTTGCTAACATATGTAGGTCAAGGAACAAAGCTTGCGGTGCCATATGGTGCAGCAGTCGTCGTCGTCGTCGTCGCTTACTAGCGTGGCCGTGGAATAGTAGCATATACTCGCACTAGTATAGGATCAACTAAGAATTTGCTGTAGCCTTCACTTCGCATTATGAATGACAGTGTGTAGAGATATCCCGCGCGCGTGGTCTCTATACATATATATGAGAATGCACGCAACCTTGTGCAGTGGATGCTGTAGTTTTATTTGACGGTGCCAGTCCATAATTAGTGTAGGACACATTCAAAATGGAATAAAAGAAAAGGATGATCGCAAAAAAAAAAGCACTCAAAGAAAAGGGAGTAGAGCTAGCTAGCTTGTGAGTGCATGCAAAGCTTCATGTACGATTAGCTGTCTGAGTGGGTAAACAGCAAAACTCAGAGCATATTTGATGTAATTTCGTTACATTTTCTGGTATTGGCATTTTGGTATAATAATCAAATAACAAAGTCATAATATGGAACCATACGAGCTCGCACTTCGTCCTGGTCGACAACAAATTGATGGTGGTGGATGCTACTTTGGGGCGGTTCATGAAATCCTTGCGCATTCATAATGGCACATCAATAGGGTTCGTAAAATCCTATGTAATAGTATGAGAACGATATATCTACTCGAAATCAGGCACCAAGGCTCCCCGGCCGACTTTATTTTAAAATATCCATTAATAATAGTGTCGAACTTGCAACTATCAACTTGTAATTACGTATAACTAGCAAATATGCTTGACACTGAAATTTGATCATCTTAGTATTTCTTCCTTTATTGACACTGTATTCAACTTTGAACTCGAAATAATTGAGCCCAAACTCATGAAATTATGTTTTAAACTCAAGGTAATGGGACAGACATGGACATGTAATCGACGCCATATATATACCACAAAACACTAAGCAGCACAGAGCTGACAACCAAGGAAGCAACATTGTGCAGGAAGGAATGGGAATGCTATGTCTACATTGTGGAGGGCACATTTAGTCCTACAGAAGTCATGATCACATGTGTTAGCTGAGGAGACACAATTCTATCAAAATCTCTTAGTCTATATCAACAAAGCGAGATTAACAAACTGTTCAGAAGTGTAATACCGAACTAAGAGAAAAAGAATAGGTGCAAAACAAATCAGGCAGTCTGTGTGTCCTTGTACGCACTGTAAAAAAGAAAAACATTGGGAAAAGAAGTGATGGCGTAGCTACTGACTGCTTCAATGGTGGATCGATGGGCTGAAATATCAGAACAGTGGGCTGAAAATCGGAGCCCAAATAGCAGACCCATCCGGCCCCGCGCGTGGTGTCTAACCGTTTCGCTCTGGTTGGAAATGCTCAGAATCGAAGGACCTGGATTCCAGAAGCAGCGGCTCCTCCCGGCGGTCTAGACTCTAGAGCGTTCCTCTTTCTGTACGCCAGGAGAGAACTCAACAGAAACGAGATTCGACTCATGGATGGGGGAGGTGGCAACAGGCCTTTCTCCGGCACCACCGGTACCACCCTCGCCACCACTGCTCCTTCGACTGCGGTATGCCTATTCCTTTCCCTCTTTATAGTCCCATCTCCATGCCGTCGATTTGTCTCCTTCAGTTGGTTTGCTGGAATCTAGGTCTTTTGCTGTTACTCAGTTCTTAGTAAATATTACTACAAGTAGTTCAGCTTTCCTTAATTCCTTGTATGGCTCGGTGCTATTGAGCCAACCAACGGGTTAATGGGTGCTATTCAGCCTGCAACGAGGTCGTCTGACGAGCGTCACCGACGCTGCCAGGCGGACCTCCGCCCCGTGCTGGCCCGCGCGCAGGGAGACTCCGTCCCTCTGACGAGCGTCAGACGATCCTTCTCCACTTTTAATTGAAATGAAAGAACCGCTTTGACCTCATACTGGTTTAATCTCATTAATCGTACGTTTTTCTATAGATAAATGTAGTGTAGATTTGTAAGCCTACAATCTCGAATTCCCAGAGGATAAGTAAAATCAAATTACTTGCCTTGTGGAACTTGAATTTGCTAATCTGCAGGCTTATCAATATTCCACCTGATACTGTATCTAATTGTATGTGAAATCAATCACTGATCGACAGCATATTTGCTAGCATGCAGAATGGGTTGCAGAAAGGGGATAGGGAGGCCGCTATTGATGCTGAGGTAGCACGGCTTAATAAGCTGCCAGCCCATAGTTCATACGCGATACACCGCATGAAAGTGCTAAACAAACTCCGTCATTTGCTGTCAATCAAGGTGAGTTTACTTTCTAATATATGAGAGATTATATTTATAATTTGTCCCAGTTGCATCCTTCTCAGTAGACTGACCGATTTCTAAAGATCCTGATAACAATTTCTTGGTTAGTGAGGACCTTATTCTTCTAAAAAGGGTATTAGGACATGATCATAATTTAAAATAGGCAACAGCCAGTTTCGATGGGGCTTAATATATTTTCTGTAATGGTTTTCCTTTTTCCCCTATGTTTTAGACTGCTAAGTATTAGTCTATTAGATCATCCATACGTAGTAATAAATAACTTAAGACATGTGACACTTCATTTTAACACGTCGTACATCGATTTAATCATGATTGTGCCCTGGGAAGGCTTTCCTATCTAATGTTTCATGGTGTTAACTTCACTGCTGAATTTGTGACGTACAAATTCTGTAGTCTCTGGAACAGAAAAGAAATATATAATCTGATTGGGTTGTTATGCATGTATAATTTAATGTTAAACCGTTAACAGGTCGCCCATTCTCATTTGAGTAGATTGTGGTTACTCTTGATTCTTGAACATTAAGTAATAAGTACTTTTGTTGCTTTCTTGGATTTGGTGGTGTCTTGGGTGAAGGTAGTAGAGGGAGGAAGTCTCTTCTTCTCCCTGGCATGACTCTGCTGTGCAGTAACAGTACCAGACGAGCTCTCCAAGCCATATTGACAGTTATCGAACTGAAAGTAAAGAGGCAAGGGCTAGTAGGACTTTGCTGAGGTTAGGCTCTGTTTTGCCATCACACTTGTGGAATAAACTGCAGTGGGAAGCTTCTAGATTCGAGTAAGAAACTTTGGCTGCCTAAACATAGTACACAATAAAACACATAAGATCATGTGGCAGGACTACTGGGAGGCATGGTGACTTTGGGCTAAGGACCAAACACGCCTGATGAACCAAATATTAGATTTCCTTGACATCTAGGGAGATGCAGCCTGGACTGGATTATTAAACATGCTTGTTGCTTGTAGAATAAGATGCATGTAAAAAGAAAAGGAAACCTAAAGTACTAATCAATGATGTCTCCTCTCAGATCTCACTTCATATAAATGGTACACACTATGTTGCATGGCTGCATGTATACTATTGTGCAGTTATCCTCAGACAAAAAAATATGGGAGGTATGTATACAGAGAGCACAGAAAATCATGTGGATCAAAGATGGCAATTCGAATGGAAAGAATAACTCCAATAGTGCACTACTGGAATGGTGCATCATGCACAGGATTAGAGTCCTTAGTCTGACAGTCTCATGTACAGCTCCTCCCATAGCACTAACATAATCCTCTGCACTGGCATAGGCTAAAAGGCATGATCAACCTATGTTTGTCAGCTTGTAGGTGCAAGTCATTGGCTCCTCTAACAGGTTGTTCTGCATATGACAATGTTACTGTAGCCAGTAACTGCATAAAATCAGATTTACTAAATTGTATCGACCTAATCAACACTTGAATTTCTGGTCATACTTTCCTAGTCCTTTGTTTGATTGTTTATCAAGCTTTGAATTTACCAAGTCTTTTGACCTATACCATTCACCATCAGAGAGCTCCCCATCACATGATGAGGACCTTGAACTTGTTTCTGGAATTAGGTAGATTTTGGGTGAAAACTGTTTGACTCATTTTTGATATGAGCAATATAATATGGTCTCTTCATATTCCAAATTTGTCAAACCACACCCATCTTTTCTAGATTAATGTTATTGTAAGCAAATAACAACATTGTATCTGTTATTAGGGGTAAAAGGCTGCACCTATAGGGTAACCTCCAAGCCACTTTAGTTCGAAAAAATGAACTAATTTTTCAGTAGTGAATGCAACTGGTGAAAGTTCGTTTTTTAAAACTAAAGAGGTTTGTAGGTGAACCTAATGGTTTAATGGTTTTGCCCCTAGTATCTGTTCGTTGCATGAAAGTAACTGCATGGAATCTGTTTTTTCTGGTCCTAGCATCTGATCTATCCCAAGAAATCTTGAAACATAGTGATAAGAAAGTTTTATTCCTATGTTTAGTTTTATATTAAGTGTTTAAGCTTGAATCGCAGCGAACCACATCTCAAGATGAAGAGCTTGAACTTCTTTTTGCAAGCCTTTCATATGAAGTGTATGCATCTGATGGTTTAACTCTGCCAGGTAAGCTGCTATATGTTGTTGCACATTTGATTTGGTGCACATTTTTCCCTCTGTACTAATCTTTTTTTTCTGAATATTCAGTCTCGTTGTTTAGTTCAAGTGCTTACTTGATATTGATAATACCCTTTCTACTTTTTTTTAGCTAAACAGAAATATTATGCTTACCTGCAGAAGAATGCACTGTTTCGACAAGTTCTACGGCTCCCTTGTTTCTGCACCTGGCATATTTCTAATAGCTCCATGTCCAAGACTCCTCTTTCTCATGTAGAAATACTAGATTGAGAACTGGTGAGCGCCCTGTTCCGTTCATCTTAACCTGGCCAAATGTAGTGGTGAAATTATGCAATAGATTTGTAATCGGTTGTATCCAGGTGAACGCTTGTATGCACAAGTGCTGTCACTTACTAGTACAGCGTCCAATGAATAATGACCATGGTGTTTGTCATTGTAAATGATCTGCTTGATTTGGTCGTAGAGCAATTTATATTAGATAATTCATTCTTATTATAGAAATATCTTAACTGAACATGTAGTAGAATTTTATACGCTTCGGACATGGTATAAAGTACATTCATTCTGAGATGGCATTAGTTAGATCAAATTTGACGAAGTATTTGAAGCAGCTTAGTAAAAAGAAGAATAGTACACTCTGTATATAGCATTTCTGACTTTGAGATATATGCTTAATCAATCGTCTTATTTAAGAATTTATAAAAAATATTTATTTATTACAACATGTTTTATTTTAATTTTTAATATGATGAACAATCACAAATGTCTGTTCAATTACTTTTCATACAAGTTTTGAAAAGAAAGAAAGGTATTTAGTATCCGACACTTTATATCCTCTTTATTACAATTGTGTTATTTATATTCCATATTTAATTTGGCATAAAAGGACCCTACATATCTCTGTGTGTAAAATATTTTCATATTTCTAGGGTGAATTTTTATTCTTGTCCGCAACATGAACCGGTGGTTTGCACAACTGTATTGCATGCGGAACCATGATACAGCTTCAGATATTTGGAGGAGGTATAAGAGATGGTTTAATAAGATGGAGAAAACTATTTGCACAGCATAATTAAGGAGCTTGCAAATGGGCCCGTTGTCAACCTTCCGCCCTTCCACCAGACTCTACTGCCGTCCTTTTAATGTATGCAGCCTTTGGCGGCTCCTCCTCCGCCTCACCGTCGTACTACCTCCCGTTGTCAGATCGGCCACCTCCCCACTGGAACCTGAGCTACAACCGACGGAAAATGGTGATAGTCGGACCCCAACGCCGCCCTGTCAATCTAGGGCACTAAACCGCCTAATCCCCCACTGGTGGCAGAGGGGCGGCCTCGCCTCCGTGCCGCACCGCCCACCCCACACCCACACTACGCCGCCTATCGTCTTTTTGCTTCCCTGTTGAAGTATAAGTGAATTGTGTTTTTTTTTCAGCTTAGTTTATTGGATGAACTGATTATACGCATGAAAAATCGATATAGTATCAGAGTTAAGGTCTCGAGTGAATTTTGGTAGAAGCATTTTTTCATAATTTAAATCTTCCGCTTCAAAATTTTATATTTACGACCTACGGGAGGCTGTATATGAGGGAAGTGTTCAAGTATAAGTTAATTGTTCTTTTTTTTACATCAGCTTAGATTATTAAACGAACGTGAACTGGTTAGTTGCATGAAACTTAATATCCTGGACGAGCCTCCGCACGGCCGCCTCCAGCAACGCACCACGCGCAACTGTTCTACACTTCGCCGCTGCTAGAATCCTAGGCACCGTTGCGGGAGAGAGAGGAGAGAGAGAGTGCGGATGAAGGGATGAGGCTGGTAGCCGCACTACTGACCCATACCTGCACCACGCCGCAGCCGCCCCTTCTCGCTCCCTGATGAGCTCCGCGTGGCCGCCAACGGCAATAACCGCCTCTAGCGATGCACAGCTGCAACTGTTTTGCGCTCCTCCGCTACTGGAAAGCACTGTTGCGAGAGAGGATATGAGAGTGGGCTAAGGTAATGAGGCTGGTAGCTCGATCCGTATAGCTAATTAGATTTATTGTGTAATTAAATATGTTGCATCAAACACATCACAACCAGCACAACTCACTAGACGATGGTATTCACACTTCACAATCACTAAGCGATGCTCAAGATGTCGAAGAAAAGAAGACAACAAAGAAGAGGGGTATTAGAAGCCTCACCATGCGGCGCGGCACGTGCCGTCCTTCAGGGATGACGAAGCGAGAGAATGAGAGATTCAAGAAGCAAGACAAAAAGTTTTCTCTAAAAGCAGGTGATTTTAAGAGATGTTTTTCTATGATTAATACATAACCGTACAAAAATCACAATACATAACTGTTGCGAGAAAGGTTATTTTCTGATATCTGAAATGTTTGGTTCCTTCTTCAAATAAATTCAAAGTAACAGAGTTCATCATATAAATTCATGATACATAAAAGAAACTTGTAGCGAAAGACTAAAATCATATATATTTGGTTCAAAAGCTTGTAATAAAAAAAGAGTACAATCATATGCTCTCTTATTCGCTGCTGCATCAAAGTCTAATTTCCTATTAGCAGAGCTGGCATCTTGATCATTCCAAGTAGAAAACTGTGTATCCTCCTTGTATGACTGAGCACCATAACAGAAGAATTCATCATATTGAATGAGGCATTGTGGCATAGTATAACCCTGTTGGAATAATGAAACTGCCATGGTTGAAGATTGGCCAGGGACATCATTTACAAAGTCTGGCATGGTGGTATTAGCATCAATCATATCAGCATCTCTTTTTTCTGTTGTGTTATCTAAATGGTCTCCTGTAAGTACTGACATGAGTTAAGTTAAATTAAATTAAAAATAGACACAGTAGAATGAAAAGTACTAGAATCAGTACCTTTCTTTCTAGAACTGTATGTCTTTTCTTCCCTTTCCTCTTTTCAAGAGAGATGGTTCCTCGTTTTGTCTTTGAGCCTTTTACCACAGGAGGAACTTTAAACGATATTTTACCTGTTAATGTATTTGCGGTACAATCACCATAACTGGAGGAACCTCATTGGATTGTTCTTGCACCTTGCTTATAGAATTGTCTGCTTCCAAATCCAACCGATCTATGGCTTTCTCTAAAATCATCAAGAAGTTCTTTCCACGACGAGCACTTCAATGCAACAGAGGTTGCCTTTTGTGAGATACGTGCAGCTTGGGTTGTCAAAGTTTCCTTCTCAGTCCCTTGTTTCTCAATATAAATTCTCTTTTTGCATATTTTGTCCATCTGTTCAATATGCATTGTGATGGCAAAATGAAAACACAATTCATATTGAACACTTTCAGCGCATGAGTGCATAAGATACCTGACATATATATATATATATGTATACCATTATCATCATTTTACATAATAATCTATGTTACAATAATTCAAGTTCTGTCCACTTACCTATAGATTCAAACATTTTGCAAGAGCATGTAACTGTCATATTTTCAGCATTGAATATAACCGTTGCTCCATGATCAGATTGCATGTGTGTAACCATATATGTAAAGATTGACCCTAGTTTTAACTGTGTATCAATGAATAATAGTTGCTTCTGGATTGTTCCTCAAACCTAAGTACATCCTCTTTGTATATGATTCAGAAGCTATCTTCAACATAGGTACACTTTTGACGTATTTTCCCGGGTTCTTTCACCGTGATTCATAATCTGCATTCACCTCATTTGCACGAAGACTACTAGAAACCTTCTCACATTCAACAAGGAGCTCAGAAAGACCAAGTTTCCTCGAAATCTTTTCTTGAAGACATTATTCATACCTTCACTTCTTGAGTGAGGTCATATCAGCTGTAAAAAGTCCGGTACACAATAGCCCATTTTTCCTCAATCATATAGGTTCTTCATCCATTCATTATCCTCAAGGTCATAGTCCCGCAACAGATCATCCACTTCCTGTTAAAGTCAGATTCTGATCTATCTTCATGGACACAACTCTTAAAGCGGGTAAAACTTCTCCGGATGCTTTGAATTACATGCCCAAAGGTGCTTAACAGCATTGAGATAAATATGCCATATACAAAGGCGATGACTGTGTTTGGGAACACATAAGCAATTGCACCTGCCATGGCTGCATCTTGATCTGTGAAAATTGTGTTGGGTGTTACCAGACCATTGCCTCAAAAAGGTATCAAAGACCCAAACAAATGATGGAATAGATTCATCACAAAGCAATGCAGCCCCAAAATTATTGTTTGCTTGTGATGGTTGGTTGCAAGAATTGGAGCAAAAGGAATTTCAACTTATTATCTGAAATGTCGTGTCAATGATACAGCATCACAAAGCATGCATAATCCATGATTGACTGACCGTCAGCTCAAAAGAAATTAACTATACGACCAGTTTGCTTATCTATGTCAACTGCATAGAAAAATGTGGATCCTTATCTGTTTTTTCTTCAAATAATTGCATAGTGTTTGTGCATCATTGGCTTCTAAGTACTTCACCCGGTCACGACCAATCTCATTTGCAATCCATTTTGGTGTACGGGATTTTACCGGCTCCTCCATAGAA
>LFJQ01000576.1:0-21101 GCA_001182835.1 Oropetium thomaeum
GCACAAAACACACGGTAAAAATCGTCTTTGCCGTGAGTCTGAAACAGGCCGTCGGCAAATGGACCTTTTGCCGAGAGCCCGACGGAGGACTCTCGGCAAAGGTGTAACGTCGTTACCCATCCCGACGGCGGCCGGTGCACAGGGCCAGGTATGGGCACTTTGCCGAGAGCCGCCGTGGACACTCCGGCATACATGTGTATTTGCCGTGCGTTTTTCGTTTTGCTCTCGGCAAATTGTTTGTATACCGAGTGTTTTGTGGTGCCGTGAGTTTTCTTTTGGGCTCACGGTAAAGGTTTCCCTATGCCGAGTGGCCGTGGTTTTGCCCTCGGCATAGTTGCGGCGCTCGGCATATGACGCGTTTCCGGTAGTGAGAGGTCATACTTCTAGACCGTGTTGAGGAAGACGCTACGTCAGCGCGAGTAATGCGGCGACGAGAGATCCAAGACGAGCGGGAGTCTCGGTGCCATGTCTTGATATTGGAGACAGCCATAACCTGCGCATGAAGAGTGGCGCGGAGGACACCGAGCCGTAGCGTGTCGACCTGAAGACGGTCGGCTTACTGCGGCGCGTCTTCGCCTAGCCTCGGTTTCTATGGTTTCGGGTGCTGAGACTCTTCGCGGTCTTTAGGACGTCGCGGCTGTCATCATCGCTGGCCATGGGCAGGAGGAGGACGTCTCAGCGTGGGGCTGGCAGTGGGTCTCTAGTGTTGTTGTTGGAAGGAGAGTGGAAGTGGAGTCCTAGGGTTTGGAAGATGAAAAAAAAAAAACAGAGATGATGCTGCTTGACAATATTATTATGGTGACATCCGAAAGAAATGAGATCTCTCTACCAAAATAAATTACAATCTGGATGAGGCGGCTCCAAACCGCACAAAGCTCATCAGCTGCCTTCTCAATATCTTCCCAGCCGGAGATTTGGGTATGGAGTCGACAAATAGCACTCTGCGGATTTTCTTATACGGCGCGACACGCTTGGCTACATGCTCCATGACTTGTGATTCAGTGACCTTGCTTCCAGGTTGCCTCACAACAAGAGCTATAGGTATCTGCCCTGCTTCTTCGTCGGGATACCTGCAGGAAAAAAATCATTTTAAGTGTAGTATTAGTTTATATTTTCGTCTGATCTATTTTCAAATTGTTACATTTGACACTTTTAAAAATTGAAATCAAACCAGACCAGTCATTTGAACATCTTTTTATACCAATTTTTTTCTGGTAAAAATGTAATCTTAGTCTATTTCTTTTACATATGGAAAATATCAAACTAGATTTAAAGTACGGGAACAACTCACGGCATGACTGCAGCATCCACAACTTCAGGCATCGACTGAAGGACAAGCTCCAGTTCTGCAGGTGGCACCTGAATTGTGCCATGGTTGTGTATGTGATCAGTCTTAATTAGTACGAATAACTACTGCGACTATGCTAGTAGTACGTTATACTTTTGCTCACTCATGAATTTTGAAAGTCAATAGCATACCTGATAGCCCTTGTACTTGATGAGCTCCTTCAGTCTGTCCACTATGAACAGAAATCCGTCCTGGTCGATGTAACAGAGATCCCCAGTCTTCAACCATCCTTCCGAAACAAAAGCAGCAGCATTCGCTTCGTCGTCACCGACGTACCCTGCACACGGGTGTGAGTCACAATGGGCACGAAATCCGAACCCGAAGGCCGAACCCCAAAAACCCGAAAAAACCCAGCAAGCAGCCGCCTCCTTCGTCTCTTCATCACACGCTAGACGCAGCACCTCGCGCTTGCACGTCGCCGCCTGGACTCTCCGCTCGCATGGCATCGTCGGCTTGTGCACCTATCCGAACCCGAAAATTTTGGGTCCATTTTCGGGTATCAATTCTGAAAACCCGAAGCATGAAAAACCCAAACTACCCGGTCCAAAGTTTCGGGCATACCCGCCCAGAGTGAAGGGTGAGCCGAAAAAAAATTTAATGTGAGCAAAAATCTCAAAATGTGACATACAGGAGAAACAACTAACCCCAATGGCAGCCCAATGTACGTAAAACACTGATGATTACCGCTCATGACGGCCGGACCTCTTACTAGCAGCTCCCCTTTTTGCCCGACTGCGAGAGGCTCGTCAGTTATTATGTCCACGATCTTCACCTCGACGTTTTCATTGATGCGACCCACGGAGCCGATGCGGTTGCATTCTTCCCGGCTGATCATCTGCGATATGCCCCCACCTTCGGTTGAACCATAACCCTGAAATGAGTAGTGTGTTTCAGCTGATTACATACAAGGATACCAGGAGCTTTGTTAATTTATTTTCTAGTTCCTTGAGCATGGAGGAATGCAAATGGCAAAGATTTGGAGTATATATTTAAGGTGTGTATGCTCAGGTAACTAACATTCTTCTGATATTCCAATCCTTTAAGAGAAATAAATTATTCCCAGAGATTGAAGAAACATTTATTAGCTATATAAGAGATATGACCACAAAATGTCTGAAGCAAGGGACAAAGCTACAAAATCATTATCAATAATCGGTCACACGTCCATCTCAATTATTTGAGCCAACAATCATTCATCTCCGGACAACAGCAACTGGGACATCAGTATCATTCATCTCCAGACGAGCAGTCATTAAAGACGCTGCTGGTCACGGCAAAATATGCAATTGAATATTCAAGGAAACTGTGGTCTAACATGTTGGGGCTACCACTTTTCTCTATATCTCCATCTCCGTTCTGCTTCTGCTGCTAGCAATTTCACTGCACACATGCCTGCGATGGTGTCTACCTAAAAACAGAAAAACAGCCCCACTTCTTGGCTCCAACGTTGTCAAGCTCGTCTCAGATTGAAAGAAAAACTCAACTTATAGTTCATGAAAAACTAAACTTGAGTTCAAAACTAAAACCACTCTTGATTAATTATGCTTCAAGGACTTAGTTATATGGTAACATAAGAAGTTTAGCACATGTACGTATGCATGGAATGGCGGTGGGATCTTCACAAGGTTAATTTTCTCAGAGCAAGTAAATAATTTGAGCATGAAGGATGCCTTCTCACATTTATTCCTTGCCATATATAATCCTAGCAGAAATATTATCGTTGAGTTCAAGCATTCTTCATCCAACAAAATCCTATGATGACGATGTATCGGATCGATTATTTATAGATAGTGATGATGATTCTACAATTAACGGAGGAGGCAGGAGCACCAATGTCTTCTAAGAAAAGGACGCGCAAGAGTTTATGCAGGTACACAGGCCCCATAAAGTTGGTGTTGATGATGACATATTTGAATTTAGCAGGTAGACGGGGTACATTTTTGCTTGAAAATAGGATAACAAGAATTTGTCCACCAGTTGTGTTAGATGACCCGTCATGCGGTGTTATTTTTTCAAAAGGGAATCTTATGCTACTTTTTGGTTGCTCTGTCATCTGTCACACAACTTGTGCACGTTAATTCACATTCCGTGGGCACACGATTCATATTCACTCTTAGGGCACGTACAAAGGAGAGCCCCTTTTTATCTCTTGAACACGTCTATTCATGTAAAAAACATAAAACAAATTCATTCATACAATGATGATCTTTTTACTTTGTCTCTTAATAAATACTAGTATGTAATATGATTGGACTAGGGAAGACAACTTCTCATCCATTGGTTATTGTGAGCTGAAACATATACAAGAGACGTCTATTCATGAAGAGACACGTAACCTATCTCTTACTTAAATGAGGATATTTTTTATAAAAAGCTCTACCACATCAACACCAAGAGATGCTTATTCATAAAGAGATACCTAACCTATCTCTTACTTAAATAAAGGTGTTTTTTTATAAAAAGCTCTGCCACATCAACACCAAGAGACGCCCTAATTAATGCCTTTGTACATGCCCTTAATCTACTACATACTCCCTCATGTTGGAAATTCAAGTCGTTTCAGACAATGACATCATCTCTAAAGGTTAACTTTCAACTTCCATTTTCCAAAAAAAGAAAATATTGATTGAATTATTAGAGACACAAGGTGGGCAGCAACTTTTTTCATATACCAGGGCGGCCTCAGTGCTTGTTATAGTGATAGCTTGACCCAGATCATTTAATTTGACCTTAACACCCAAATAATACTTTCAGTACATTACGACGTTCGTCCTTACTAGTAGTACAGTATAATTTTGGATGAAGTGGTTGCTAAAGATTTTCTTTTTCTAGGGTCATGATTCTCTCATGTTCTTGGCATGCTTTATATTTTCTCCACAAATTAATGGGGGGCCTGAAGAAACGAACGAGCCAAAGAAATTAATAATGGGGTGGCGAGTGAAGGAAGCTTAATTACGTACCATGCGGAGCTGTACGTCCGGGAACCGGTGCCGGAACCTCTCGGCCGCGGCGTTGGACAGCGGCGCGCCGCCGCAGACGACGCGCTTGAGCGCCCTGAGGTCGCGCCTCTGCTCATCGTCCCTGACCATGGCCAGGACCACTGGCGGCGCGATGGTTATCTCGGCGACCCGCCATCGCTCCGCCGCGGCCACGACGCCCGTGGCCCCGGCGGCGGCGCGCGTCATGACGACGAGCGTCTGTCCGAGCGCGACCGCCTTCAGGGCGATGTAGAAGCCCATGGAGTGGAACATCGGCGCGCCCAGCAGCAACCTCTCGCCGGCGGCGACGCCACCGTCCCGGGCGTGGGCCGCCGCCGTCATGGCGATGAAGAAGCGGTGCGGCAGCGCCACCGCCTTTACGCCCCCCGTCCGTGCCCGACGAGTACTGGATCGCGGCCGTGTCCGACTGCCACACCGGCTCGACGGTGTCGGAATCGGGGAGGGATGCTGGGTGGCCATGGTGGAGGAGGAAGGAGCGGAAGCGGTCCGAGTCGAGGAGCACGGTGGGGATCCCGGGCGGCAGCTTGGCGGCGGTGCTCGACACGGCGAACGCGACGGCGGCGCCGGAGAGCGCGACGAGGCGTGCGACCTCGTCGGCGGTGAGCGCCGGGTTGGCGGGCGACGCGACGGCGCCGAACGACAGCAGCGCGAAGTAGAGCACCGGGACGTCGAGGCTCGCCGGCGCGAGCACGAACGCCACGTCGCCGCGGCGGAGCCCGACCGCGTTCGTCCGCAGCGCGGCGGCGAGCGCTCGGGACCGGGACAGGAACGCCTGGAAGGAGACCGACTCGCCCGTGACCGCGTCCAGGAGCGCCGGGCAGGAAGGAGGAGGCAGAGACGACTGAAGAAGCAGCGAGGACGCGAACGCCGGGTAGGAGAGCGGCTCGTCCAGCGGCGGGAGCGGCACCGGCGGACGGAGGCTGCGGAACGACCGCGTCGACGCGCAGTAGCCGCTGCGGGGGTCCACGGCGGCGGCGGCATTCGTAGGAGCTGACACTGCCATACTACTCGAAACTGGCGTTGGACGGCGCGGAAGTGGCGGTGGGGTTGGTTTTGGTAATTTGGTGGGATGAGCTTGCGCGCGCGGCGTGGCCTGCGTGATGGATGGTAGACAGAGGAGTGAGGAGCCTGGAGCATTGTTGGAGCATTAAGGGGCTGTTTGGCTGAAGAACTCTTTACAGCCCCGTTGCTACTGAAAATTGTACTACCGTACCTTCTGAACTTTTATATCAGGGTGTGTTTGTCACGAATGAAATTTAAAAGAATTTTAAAGGTTACTTTCCAATTCATAAGGAAGTTTTTCTATGTGAATTTTTTTCCTCATTTTTCCTTTGTTTTTCCTTTGTTTGACTGAGAGAGCAGTGAGTGGTGAGTGCAGCAAATCGGCGTGCAAATGCCCGCCTATAGTTGACAATTTAACCTGCAAGACTCAAATACTAATGTCTTTTCCACGCCACCGACGCAGATGTCAGTGTGATTTATTACTCGTAGATGCCACCCGCGACAGATCCACATATACACGGGTGCGGGTGCGGGTGCGGGTTTTAATTCTCATCCGTGACTGTTCCAAACTATGAAACAGCCCAGAAATAATATAACATTTGATCCGCCCCATGAACCAATAATTAACCTAATGACTAATCCTAAGATCCTAGTGTTAGCTCCAAGGCACGCACATCCGTTCAGCCACCCCACGTGACTTCCACAATCCACACCACCGCACACTCAAGTCTCCAGCCGCCTGGTGAGGTGGATCCTATGGCTCTGATCGGACTTCTCGTCTGCTGCTGCTGCTGCTGCAGGCTGTGGCTGCAGCGAGCAACTACAAATGCACTAACGCTCGATTTTGCGTGCTTGGTGGTCATGATCGCTGCCTGGCTCAGGGCACACGACGGCCAAGCAGCAACCAAACAACAGCCGCAGTAGCAGCCAGCTGAAGCAAACATAGTTTATACGGTGACCAGGTCGACACTACACAATTAAATTTGTCGACCCGACCGATCCGACCTGCGCCCCCTGACCCCTGTGACCTGCGCAGGCCGCGTCCGGCTCAGCGCTTGGTGCCTAGGATCAATTGGCTGACGAAGTGTTGAGCCAACCATACATTGCCGACCAATGGCTCGGGTTTTTTATGTATTGTAATAAATAGTATCATTGTAAAATGGTTCCACGGGTATTTTAATTTGGTCTTTGAGAACACTACTACAAAGAGTCTCATTAGAAACAGAGGTGTCTTTTAATTAATAGTTCTCTGCAGGGCATACATGAGAGAGATTCAATACTGTAGTGGCCCCTAAAGCTGACGATAATATTCAAGAAGACCAAATTAAAGGTGTACAATACCACGCCACTTAATTATCCAGATTTCCATATAAACTTGGCAACAACAGGAGACAAGCTACTATCCTATGATGAGGCCAACAATTGAATCTATCGGTTGTCGTTAACCCCCAACGTTCCGACACTTTTGGATTGGGAAGCAATGGAAACCTGCCAGGAGCTACTTTTGTCTTGCCAACCATCTCTTGAGAGAGAAAAAACTGTGACTGCATGCAGGACTGATTTTTCACCTCAGTCACCAGTACCCCACTGCCCGCAGATATCCAACAATAGTCTCTGGCTGCTAGCTGCGTGGAAAGTTGATTTTTTTTTTATCTGATGTGAATGTCCGCTCTATTTTGTTTTCGTTGTTGTTAATCAACAGGGGAAGTCAGTATATGTATTGGTCAGCTGGTCCAGTGAGGAACACAGTCCTCCAACCCTTGTCATTAGTTAGATGATCATAAACATTTTTTAATCTTTCCATTCCATTGTCAAGAATGTTGAATACTTGCTTTTTGGAAGTACTGTCTCTGGTACTGCGGCCCTGCTAGCTAGGATTTATATATCATATCCTTGTAACGATATGATATTATCCTCCCGTATGGCTATTTAAATCGGCCATGCCCATGCAGCATGTCCATGCGTTCTCCTGTCTGCACCACCAAGCATGCATCAGACCCAGATCGACCTGGAGTAATTTTTTTAGCAGTAAGATCTCAAACCCACACAGCTCTTGTCGTGTCTTGTGCATGCACCATTTATTGATTTAGGACTGAGAGACAATGGGAATTAAGCTAGCTGTAGAGTAGAATAGAGTCGTGTAACACCACATATAGCAGAGCTGAAGCACGCGACCAGTATTGCGAGTCTCGGCAGAAGTGCGTGGGTGCATAGCAAATAGGGCTCAAGGCACCGGGAATGCTCCCAGCTAGGTTTGGAACCTGGGTCCTGCAGCTTACGCTCTAGAAGGGTCTCTTTAGAGTATCTAATCGAAAAAGTATCACTAGAAATGCGCTAGTACTAGTAATGTATTATATGGCTAGCGTGTGTGAACGAACCAAGGTAGCTCACTCTACTTCCTTCAGGAGAACAAGACACATATGTATGCAGAAGAAACCAGAAGCAATGTCGTTTCCGACTTCATTCAGCCATTTCTCTGGTAAGTCCAATATAAGGCCAAAAAAAAAAACCCTTAAGTTAACAACCTCATATCAGTGTGTGACATTATTGTTCATAGTGTGTGACCCACTGATTTCGCATTGTGAGCAAATTTGTGAAATATATAGGGGCTCTCTGTTACACTTTAAATCAATCAAATCCATTGGTTCAAACATAGGAGCTTGGACAGACTGAAGTCTGAAGCAGCAGAGCAGACGATGAGGCTGCTCCTTGATCGGTGGTCACCACGACAATGGGTTTCATCGTCATTATTCTGCTGGCATGGAGTATTGTATTTGTCTCTAAACAAGGATTGGATTGGCTGTGATACTATTTGAGAAAAAAGTACAGTAGTACAGCATGCAGTAAACACATTAATAATAGAGAGCCAACAAGTCTCAACCATAAAAGTGGTAAATGAACCGGCGAAGGACAGGCCATATATAAAAACTACCATGAACATGGCAATCTTTAATATCTCTATAGCTGATGTCAAGAGGTTGCTCTGCTTCCCATTTTTTTTCTATTTTTCACATGCCCCTTCTTCGTAGGTGAATAAATTTTGAGGTTTGATACTCTGAAAAAAAATTAAGTTTGATAAATAGGCACAGAGAATACAAACTTCCCCTAGCCATGTCGCTTCGTTGCTGGGTGGTTAAGATTGTTAATCAATTAACTAGCTGTATAATAGTGATGAGAGGTACCAGGATATTGAGTTCACGGCTAGTCTGCCAGGGCCAAGAAGAGCACATGTCACCTGAGACCAGCTTGACCTTTATTTCTCAGATGTGGGATGAAGTCAGTGCTCTGGCTCTTGTTCCAAGCCGAAGTACTGATGCATCTCGTGCTGAGGTGCCAAATGTTGTTGCATGCAACTCACATCAGACCCTGCACCAGTGAAGCACGGGGCAGCGGCAGCGTCCCGGCCAGGCGAGGCGATGGATGACTATCACTCGGTGATGGTGACGATGAGGTGCCGCAGAAGGCCCAGGCATGGGGGACTCATTTTGGGATGTATGGCATGATGATGATGAAGATCCAACTGAAAATGCAGTCGTCGAAGAATATCAGTTTGAAGTATTTTGTTGCCTTTTCAGTTGCAGTTGTTTTATTTTTTATGTTCTTTGTACTCAAATTTTAACTAAGACATGGTTTGACTATACTGTTGTGGTTTCGTTTAACCAAAACTAGAAGTTCAGATTTTACACGGCGCTGCAGTTTGCACAGTCACGGGAGAAACAAAGACACAAATTTAACGTGAACGAATAAATGCAATGATGTGATAAGCTTGCAGCTGGCACTACCTCTGCTACCACAATGGTGGACTTCTCCTAGTAAATTTAAATAGTATTAGGAATACTATTAGTAGTCATAGCACATGGAAATTCTTACTAGAAATCGTTTAGTAACAAAAGCTTAATACAAGTTTTTGAAAATAAAACACTTTAGAGAAGCCCACGCTACTAGGAGAATCTGCAAATTCTGGTATAATGTGCTGATGCATAGCTTACATCTATTTATGTGGTCATTTCTTGAGAATACTAGTACAAAAAGTACTATTAGAAACAAGAGGAGTTTTGTTATTAGGACTTCTCTGAGGGGGATGGGAGAGATTCAATCCTGTAGAGGTCCCTAAAGCAGACAATAATATTCAAGAAGACCAAATTAAAGGTGCACAATACCACCACTTATCATTATCTAGATTTCTTTATAAACTTAGCAACAACAGGAGACCAGCTACTGACCCAACAATTGAACCTATCAGTTGTTGTTTAATCCCCAATGTCCCAACTTTTGGATTGGGAGGCATTGGAAACCTACCAGGTGCTACTTTTGTCTTGTCAATCATCTCATCATGGATGGTGAGAGAGGAAAAACTATTTCTTAGTGTAGAATTGATTTTTCACCTCAGTCACCACCAGTACCCGGTGCCCGCCGGCATCCAAGAAAGTCAGGCTGCTCTGTGCAGAATTGATTTTGTTGTTGCTACTCAAGGAAAAGTCAGTACATATATTGGTTACATTAGCTGGTCGTGGGAGGAACATACTACTTAGCTTATTGTCATCAGGTTTATTGGATCCACTGCCAGAATGTTGAATACTTTGCTTTTTGAACCAATGTTTGGTCCTGCGGGCTTGCTAGGATGATTATAGTTATGGGATATTTATTATTGCAAAGTTCTGTAGTAGCTACTCCTCTGTTCTCTTGACAAAGTATTTAGTTCAAAATAGAGCAACCCTGTCCTAACATCAAATAAAAGAGAATGAAGGGAGTATTTGCAGTAGATGTCGCCAGAAATGCAAACTGCAGAAAGCAAAGCAAATGAAATATACGGGCACATTATATGTGAATAGTGATCCTTGTAATGTTATGATCCCCCTCCGTATGGACGTAGGGCTATTTAAAATTTTAAATCGGACATGCAGCATGTATATGCGTTGTCTGCACTGCACCACCAAACATCAGACCCCAAACCTGAGTTTCTTTTGGTAGTAATAAGATCTCGCACCCACACATCTTTGTTTTGTACTCCCATTGTTTCATTTTTGTTGTCGTTCAGAGAGTTCAAATGGACTTGTGGCTAGTGTAAAATCTCTATCGGAAACGACAGGTAAACCTGAACGGAGGAGTATTATTGTGCAAGCACCATTCGTTGATTTAGGAGTGAGAGGCATTGGTAATTTAGCTAGCTGCAGAGTGGGACGGATTCGTGTGAGACCACAAATAACAGTGGTGAAGCACACTTCCACTATTGCTTGTCTGGACAGAAGTTCGTGGCTACATAGCAAAGGGGGCTCAAGGCACCGGAATGCTCCCAGTTAGGTTTCAGATGCTCGGTGCTGCAGCTTTTTACCCTAGACAGGCCTCTCTAATGTATCGTGGCCAGCGTGTGTGAACGAACCAAGGTAGTTCACACCGCTTCCTTCAGGAGAACAGGATATCTATATTCAGTAAATCAAAAGCTTGCCGTTTCCCACTTCATTCAGCCATTTGTCATGTAATAAGTCCAATAAGGCAAAAGAAAAATCTTTGTTAACAACCTCAAAACAGTGTGTATGTGTGTGACATCATTGTTCTTAGTCTGTGTCTGTGACCCACTGATTTTGTGAGCAAATTTATAAGGGCTCTTTGTTGCACTTTAAATCAATCAAATCCATTGGTTCAATAGGAGCTTGGACAAACTGAAGCAGCAGAGCAAACAGATGATGAGGCTGCTTCCTTGATCTGTGGTCACCACTATGCCTGAAACTGGTTCGGGGTCGAACCCCCGAACCGTACGAACCGGCCTCAAACTTTTCTTCTATTCGAGTGGAGTCGATCCGTCATCCAAGCGGTTGCAATGGGGTTCAACCCCAGGGTCGAATCGATCCCCTTTCAAGAGACTGGCAGTAATTGCAATGGGGTTCGACAACGAAGGACTTTTACTATGCTCCAAAATAAATACCTACCATCTATTTTTATCATCCGACGACTCTAATCGTAACATGATATCTTTTATTTTATTTGTATCATAGTATCATTATCAGGTATCATAGTATCATAAGGGGATTTTAGGAAACATTAAAAACTTAGAGCATATTTGACAATAAAGTATTCTATTTGTTTTGTCATTGTGATATACCTATATTTTCTAATGCACAAGAAAATTTGGTTGTAAAGTGCTAGCAGAACGAGACGTTCGTAAGGCACGTGACATGACTAAATTATTTTTATTGAATACCTAATTACCTTCCTACCCTTCTTAATGGACGGTCAGATTATGTCTATGATATCTATTACTTACTAGTATCATGGAGCACCGTAGAAGTACTCTGACACGGGTTTTCATCATCATTGTTCTGCTGGCATGGCGCATTGTCTCTAGCGAAAGGATTGGATTGGCTGTGAAAATATATGAGAAAAAGTACAGTAGTATGACATGCAGCAAACACAACAATAATAGGGAGTGAACACGTCCCAACCATAAAACTGGTTAAATGAAGGAAGGCCATATCTAAAAACTGACACTACAACAGAAATCAACATCAGAACAGATGATGTTTTTCTTGTAGTGTGACCATGCACATGGTAATCTTGTATCTTTCTATAGCTGATGTTAAGAGGTTGCTCTGCTTCCCATTTTCTATTTTTCACATGCTATCTTCACAGGCGAATAAATTTTGAGGTTTGATAACTCACCGAATTTTTTTTTTTTTGAGGTTTGATAAGGCACGTAGAATACAAACTTGTTCCCCTATAGCCATGTCGTTTCATCGCTGGATGGTATAAGATTGTTGATCAATTATAGGCTCTAGCAAGCTGCATAATAGGCATGAGAGGTACCAGGACATTGAGTTCACAGCTAGTCTGCCTGGGCTAAGAAGAGTACACGTAACCTAAGACCAGCTTGATCTCTTCGTCTCAGCTGTGGGAAGATTTCAGTGCTCTGGCTCTTCTTCCGAGCTGAAGTAGTGACGAAACCCGGTGCTGGGGTTCCGAATGTTGTTGTGTGCCTCTCAGTTCACCCCCTGCACCAGCGAAGCACAGGGCAGCAGCAACGACCTGCCCAGACGTGGCGATCTACGATCGACAACTATCGCACGGTGGGGATGATGATGATGCCGCAGGTCGCCCAGCATAGGCATAGGCGTCCTTCCGGTGGATAGGTATGGCCCGACTACGATCAGACCCAACAATATGATCCAGTTGTTGAGGAAGAAAATTGAATTGAGGAAGAAAAAGAAGTCAAAATGACCTAATAATAAGACTCCTACTATGACGCATGTACTGTGTTCTCTTGCTTGTAGTGCATACACACATCCATATCAAAGCTCACTAAGTGTAACACCTCAGCCCAGGATTTAATAGAAATAATAGGATACTCATATCAACAAATTGCAACTTCTTTCCTGGTAGCCTATCTCGAAAGAATTCTAAGGTTGAGCGTGCTTAGTCTAGAGAAATTTTGGGATGGGTAACCATTCGGAAAGTTATTCCCGAATGCGTATGAGTGAGGATAAATCTACGCAGAAAAGACTTGTGTCGGTCTGTAAGGTCAATCTATGTCCTAGAGAGCTGCCGGATATAAGCGGACCCGACCTCGAGGAAGCAAGATGTTACACTTAGTCTTTTACTCACAACACTTTTGACAACAACAAATCAAGTGTGATACAAAATCAGAAGTCTTGCTATCGTTAGTGTTCACTTTTTTTCTTGAACATATATAGGAATAGGAGGTGTCTTTGTGTCCTAGTTTAAGAAGTGCCATTACATTCTTGCATTTCAGACGACTATCTAGACATTATGTGTTGAGAATTGGGGTTGATTTCCATCAGGTTTGAAACACAATATGTAGAGTTAATCATCAAGTCTTTAACAAGTAATTGTTTCTTGTGTTTTGTTACAGTCAATGTATATACAGATAAACCAGGTCATGGTAAATTCGTTCCGCACGATTACAATTAACCCACTTTTTGGTCGTGGGGATATTGCGGTTCTTTGGAGAGGATAAAGGTACACTGCAGATTGCTGGTTGTCTTGGTTTTATTGAACCTTGGCTAGTGATTTTGTAGTATCCCTTTGGATTTGTTATAGTTGCACGAGACTTTGAACAGTAGCGTAGGTGAAATTCAATTATCTGCAGATCACTAAAGGTGGCGAACTTATCATCATGCCATGGCATACTTGTGCAATAAGACCACTTAAAATCTCGATGTCCCTATAAATTTGCCAATGGGATATCAGATACTACTCTATCTATGCGAGACAACCCAACCAGCAACTGAACTTCTAGATTCTTTATTTACGTAGCTCATTATTGTTTGTTCCTCCACAGAATTTGATTTGCACTCGGATCTTGGGATTGACAGGCATTGGGAACCTGGTAGGTACTAAGGAATGTTGTTTGAACCATCTCATGCATAATTTGGATGAAAGTGTATTGTCTCCAATCCACATGGTTTGAAGGGGATTGGAAGAAGAAACTAGTTCAAATACACTTCAATCTACATTAATACTTTTCAATCCACTAACATCCAAACTAGGCCTCAGGATGAGAGAGCGGGTGGCAAAGCGCTTAGTTTTGATCTACTTTCATGGGTGGAAGAGAGGAACCCGAGATAGAAGACGAATTTGCCAAGATGGCTTATGTCAACACCATCGTTCGAACTTGCCCCCATTCTTACACCGTGCGACTCGTGCAACCATATGCCTATAGCAGCTCAGATATATTCTAGTTGCGGTTGCAGGACATAGCATTTTCCCATGTATGTCAAGAGTGACATGTTCCTTCTTGGAGCATGCACATCAAAGTGACTTGGGGGTGGTGCCATGTCATGCTGGCCCAGCCAAGCCCAACTCAATTATATTTTGTGTCATGTTGTGTGTCCTGTCACGCTAGTAGGCACCATACGTGATTCATCCGATTCTCCTTGTATCGTGATTCAATGTGGAACAACTCAACTTTGGGCCCAAGGCGTTGTCCCACAACTGCTCCAAATATACGACGGATTGTTAAAACAAGGGAAAAGTCCTTTTGACCTCCCTCAACTATTGAAGAAACTCAATTTTTTCTCTCTCTATTACGAAACTGGGTAGGATAGCTCCCTTAACTTTGAAAACCGTTTGTTTTTCCTCCTTCGACGGTTTTGTACGGCGGTTTTGCTGACGCGTTGCTCCGAAATCAGTTTGTGACATTTATCTAGCTCCAAAAAATCATTAAACATTTTGTGATACCTAAACAAGTTATGGGGAGAAATTTTGATTATTGGATTAGGTTTTGATTCATATTCATAAAATTTATAATAAAAACCAACTGAATAGAGTCGTTTTATGGGGAAAAAAGTAAGTTACACTATTTTTGAGATGCACAAATTTTCTGAGAGAATCAGAAAAATTATGTTTTGATCTGATGATATTTACAACCATAAAGTCTCATTGACGTGCACTTATGTTGAAATAGCTTAAAAGGATGGCATGCTTGACTTTGCCAAGATTTTTAACATAATTACATGTTAAGGACCTCATAGTTGTTATGATCACCTCAAAACATAATTTTAGTGACTTTTTAAGATTTTTTGAGCATCTCGAAATGGTATAATTGGCTGTTTTTCTCATAAAATAGTCATGTCTAGAGATTTTTTATAACTTTTTAGGAGCCGAATCAGAAACTAGTCCAATAACCAAAGTTTCTCTCCATAACATGTTTAGTTGTCACAAAAGGTTTAGTGATTTCGAGAACAAGATAAATCTTACAAACTGATTTTTGGGAGCAACGCGTCAGCAAAAACATCGTTCAAAACTACCGAGGGAGAAAAAAACAAACGATTTTAAAAGTTAGAGGGGTCATCCTACGTGGTTTCATAATAGAGGAAAAAATAAAATTGTGCAATAATTGAGGGGGATTAAAAGGACTTTTCTGTTAAAAACAATCTGGTGGATGATTCCTTCAGTCTCAGTCTGGAGCCAATCTGAACTTCAGTGCATTCAGCATGTATATCTCAAATCGCAATGACAAGGATGCAGTAGTACAAATGTGTTGCATTAATAATAATGAAATTCCAAGCTATTCTTCCATTTTGGGAACATGGAACCATTAAGTGATATAAGATTGTTGAAAGCGCGAATACTCATTCCTGATGATCTCTACAATAACTTTGGAAATAATCAATGTGTCGGTCAGAGATAAATAAACACATGCATGTGAGGGGCTATATATAAACTCTTTGAGCCCTCTCTTTTCCTATCCCATGTTATTTAACATATGTACCTAGCTAGTCAGTGACACCCTTTGTGAGATGCATTTTATAAGGAGGGAAATGGCATAGGAAGAATCAAGCGTCAGGACACTCCATTGTTGCGTGTTTGGCATAGGAAGCATTAGGAAGGTCCTGGCGATGAGTTATATTTCTTACCACACTTGGCTGGAGAAACTCATGCCGGTTGTCCCTTGTTTGAGATCAATGAAGTTGAACACGTGCTGGAGACGATGGTGTTTCCCTTCTCAAAGTATTGACGCATCTGCTAATTTTAGCCAAACCGCGTGCTTCTCACCAGTGCTGAATTCAAGCGGTTGTCTTCAAAATATGTGATCCAATGCATGGCTTCATATCAATGACCTGTTCCTGAGCGCAAAAAAACAAAAGAAAAGAGAGCTGTTTTCTTGTAGTGGAATTTTACGACTTTTCCAAGGGGTTATAACTTTGATGCAATATTTTACAGTTGCAAACTTACATACTGACTCGGCTTTCTACTGAAATTTCTTATCAGTTGAATCTTTTTCATGTGTAAGTTCTGAAGTGATCCCTTTAATCTGAATCCCTTTACAATAATCGTACTAGTTCAAAAGTCCAATTACGACAAGAGCTACCATGCAAAGTTGAAAAGGCAAGTCTAAAATCAATAATTAGACTTTAAAAGAAGGGCAACCATGCAAATTGCTTCTAATTAATACTATAGGACGATGATATGTCTCTGATTGGCTGGCTATGCGCAGCCCGTTAGTAAAACAAAATTCTACGGTATCGTGTGGTGATGCAATAGCCGCAGCCGAAGACGATGTGACGGATAAAGAGGGCAGGGTGGCACTGTATATACAAGTACATGCACTATGAGAGAGTGAAATAATTAGAAGATACCAAAACAAAAGCTACAATGCCTGGCCTCCAATATAATTCTATCTTTGTGTCCCTGGCTCAAAGGCATCCAACAAAGTTCATCAAATTTTCATGTATATACTTAAGTCTCGGTTTCAAGGATACATAGAGTTCCATTATTGGAGTTGGAGGTGAGAATAATAGGCATAGGAGGTGGCAGGACAATGCACTTTGCAAAGTATGTCAAGAATGTCATGTTCGTTGGAACATAGACAACTGGAGCCGAGATTTGGGCTGTAACATTCCATGCTTGTTAGGCAATGTCCCTGGTACTGCCCTGTCAGCAACGCACGAGTCCATGCACTGTCCATGAAATATATGTGCGAGCTGTTGCGCCCCTGCCGTGCCAGCTCGACCCAGTATATTTTTTTACTGTTCAAATATGAGATGGATTGTTAAAATACCCCTAGCGAGTTCATGACTTTTAGGCTCCAATTAAGGCCTGTAAAAACACTGGTGGATGGATTCCTTTAATTTATTAATCTCAGTCTTCTAGCTAATCTATTTCTTGTTAACAATGTCTTCAGCTAATTTAGGCTTGCTTATATCATCACATCATCTATTACTGGCACAGAGTATATATCGAGACGGTATTTAAATCCGAATTTCAGGTTCTCGATCGTGTCGGCTTCTGCTTAGCAACTAGTCTGCTGACCTCGTACAAATACGCATGCACGGGTTATATACACCCTGTTTATATGGTGAAACATAATCTCTCAGCTTTAAAAAAGAGGTGCATTAAGCATGTCTCAAATTGAAGTGATAAGCAGTACAAATGTGTTTGAGACAAGGTACTTGAAAGTAGTAAAGTGATATGTAAGACTGAGACACAATGAATATAAGCAGTCCTGATATATAACTTTGGCGTAACAATAATGTATGCCTAGCTCGGTCAGGCTACAAATACAGTAATTAACACATGTGAGTGCCGGTCGGGGCTATATATAAACTCTGAACCCTCTCTCTTCTTTCCATCTCTCATCTTAGTCTATATGCACAATCACACCCTTAGCTTTGTGATGGAAGAAGAGGGGGGGCATATACTATAGGAAGCATCTGGCTGATTGTTGCATGCATGTTTAATTTGGCATAGGAAGCATCAGGAAGGTCCTGGCATCGAGTTAAGATTCTTACTAGACTCTCATGGAGAAGCCGTCGACAGGATCCTCTTGCTTGACATACCAAGTCAAGGTGACTCGACACAGCTCAGTAGGTCCTCGCCGAAACAGGTCAGCCCATGCATGGGAGTTGGGATGAAACATGCATGCGCTCCATGTTCGTGCAAGGGCTGCATTGGTGCAAATAGAATTTTACTTCTTGTTGCTGCCATTTTTTTGTGCAAATAGAGAATTTGTCTCAAAACTTCTTATAGATCAGTAGTAATCGATATAGAACTGAAGCTTTGTGACCAAAAGTTGACATGATATCTATATATAAATGCAATAAAGTTTCTTCAAGGAGTTAGATTATTGTGGTTACGCTCAAAGTTAATGAATATCAGGCTGAACATGATATTAAGCAATGGATTGCAAAATATCATTCATAGTTCGTTGTTCTTTCTTTTATCTCTTTTTAGTGCTCTTTTACTTTTGGTAAAAGAACTATTCGTTTCCTTATTCAATATATTGTTTCATCGATAATACTATTTTTTGTGGTAAAATAATATTTTGTCACTAATTACTTGTGCAATGTGCAATTGTGACATTGTAAGAGACGGGTCATAAAAGCAAACTAGAAGCTCATGGTAAGCATCTCTAGTACATTGTATTCATATTAAGAAAAAAACTAATGTTGTTATATCTCAATCCCATGGAGTGGAAGTGTCCATCATTTAAAAAGTTATGGACCTCATATAAAAAAAATGATGGATCGAGATGACACGCGCAGACAAGCTTATGGACCTAAAAAAAATGTATAAAATAAAGGTACATGAACCTAAATAACACAGTTAGACAAATAGATCTGTACTCATTGTCATTGTTTTTGCTGATGAGAGGTAGAATGTATTGTTATCCTCTGTGATCGCGGTACGCTTCCAGCCTTTCAAGAGGTTACAACTTTGCTGCAATATTTCTATTGTGATCCAAAATTTTTCTTCGTGTGCAGGCAATTTACCAAACTTTGTTGCAATATTTAACAGTTGCAAATTTACATAAAACTAGCTTGGTTTCCTACTGAATTTCTTCTCGGTACATTTTTTTCCTGTGTAAGTTCTGAAGTGAACCCTTTTTAATCTGAATTTCATTCCGAAACGGTCCGCAAGATGAACCAACCGAAAACCGGCCGGCACCGCCTCCGGTTGCGCTCGTTTGGATACCATACCGGTGAGCCTCTTCCCTACTTCCCCACCGGCGACATCAACTGCACTGCCGTCGTCGGCCGCTCGTCCGGGCACGACCGTCCTTTTCCCTTCTCCAGCCAACGCGCATGTCACGTTCGTGGGCCGCCTGGCAGAGCCCGAACCCCAAGCCGGCGTGGGACGCCGCCTCCATCGCCGGCGCCCTCAAGGACGTAGCTGCCCGCCGGTCCACGCCACACGTCCGGCCACTCCACGCCGTGCTGCTCAAGCTCGGCCTATCGGCCTCCGCCATCCTCGCCACCTCCCTGGCGCACGCGGCTCTCAGGTGCGGGCTCCCCCAGTACGCGCGCAGCCTGTTCGACGAAATGCCCCGCCACGACGTGGTCTCCTGGACGTCCCTCATCACCGGCCACGCGCACCAGGGCCTCCACCGGGACTCTCTGACCCTGCTGAGGTGCATGGTGACCTCCGGCGTTGCGCCCAATGGGTACTCCCTGTCTGGAGGATTGCTTGCCTGCGCCGGAGTTGGAAAGGACGCCCTCCTTCTTGGGAAGGAGATCCATGCCAGAATTTTCAGGTCGAGCTTGCATGGTTTCGTGGATTCTGTTGTGGAGAATGGAGTTCTTGACATGTACGGGAGTTGTGGGAGCATCGAGTATGCGAGGAGAGTGTTTAGCTCCATGCTGGTGAGGAACATTGTTGCATGGAATTCGATGATGTCTGCACTTCTTGGGAGTGGGCAGGCAGAGGAGGCTCTGGGCTTGTTTGTGTGGATGATTTCTTGTGGCGTTGCTGTGGATGGGTTCTCACTCTCCATAGTTGTGGATGCTTGCAGGGATCTGGCGTCGTTGAAGCAAGGGACGCAGGTGCATGCTCAGGTTGTTGCTGGCGGGTTTGAGTCAGACACCATTGTGAGGAACTCCTTATTGGATATGTACGCAAAGTGTGGCTGTGTTGATTCAGCAGAGCTTGTCTTCAAGGCGGCACCATCACATGATGCTGTTCTTTGGACTACTATGATCTCAGCTTACGGAAAGTTTGGCCGTGTACGGGATGCTATCTACCTGTTCGATAGAATGGCACAGGCGGGCATAAAACAAGATGGGGTAGCATATCTTTCAGTACTGTCAGCTTGTAGCCATGGTGGGCTCGTCAGAGAAGGTTGGCACTATTTCAAGTTGATGTCTGATGCTCAAAGCTCAGTTAGGATGCAACCTGAGCACTATGGATGCATGGCCGATCTTCTATGCAGGAAGGGATACCTGGAAAAGGCCCTTGTATTCATTGAGAATATGCCGTTCGATTCAAGCATTACTGCTTGGAGTTCACTACTTAATTCATCACGAATATACAGGAATGCCAAAATGGGTCTACTTGCAGCGTCCCAGTTGCTCAAGCTTGATCCAGAGAACCACAGCAATTGGGTCGCTCTATCAAGTGCTCATGCACTGGAGAGCGATTGGCATGAAACCTGGATGATCAGGGAAACCATGAGTAGAGAGTGTGCGAAGAAAGAGCCTGGATGTAGTTGGGTCGAACTGAATGATGGTGTTCATGTTTTTCTAATGGCCGACCAATCTAATCCGGAACTGGTTGGTATATTGCATACTCTTGATTCTATGAAGGAGGATATATCAGTGATGGCATTGAAAGGAATGTAGCACTGGAGAGTGATTAGCATAAAACCTGGAGTGATGCCTTTGAAATGAAAGGAATGTAGCACTGGAGAGTGATTGGCATGAAACCTGGATGATTAGGAAAAGCATGGGCAGAGAGTTTGTGTGATGAAAGACTTGGATGCAGCGTGCTGCTTAGAGGTCATTAGTTGAATCGTCTCAAATAGGCAATAATGTCAAGATGAGTCTACTTGCAGTGTCCCATTTGCTTAACCATGATCCAGAGAACAACAGAAATTATGTTGCTCTATGAAGTGCACATGCACTGGAGAGCAATTGGCATGAGAACTAGATGATCAGGGAAAGCATGAACAGAGAGTATGTGAAGATGTAGTTGGCCTGAACTGTGTGATTGATTCTAATGACCGACCAGTCCTGTCCAGAACTGCTTGATATATTGCATACTCTTGAAATATAGCACTGTAGAGTGACTGGCATGAAAACATGGAGGATTAGAGACAGCATGCGCAGACCGCAGAGTATGTGAATAAACAGCATGGGTTGCTCATTCTCAAAGTTCCAACTGTTCCTTCGTTCCAAAATTTTCAGGCTGCAATTGGATAAAGGATGACATTCTTGTCATGCTTTAATCAAAATGTGAAAGAAAGGAACATTAATATGTCATTGTGCTCCAATGACCTGCCAGCTAGTTTATTGAAGTCACAG
>LFJQ01000577.1:0-21082 GCA_001182835.1 Oropetium thomaeum
CGGGAGCCCTCTCTTCCGGTGGAAAATCCCGTGCCACACAAGGTCTAACCTCCTTCTCTTTCCCTTTCGCAGCTCTTGGCCCACCAACTCCCTCTCCGGCCCCTTCCATTCAACGGGGACGCGCCACGCCGCCGTCCGCCGAGACACGTTCCGTCGTCGACAAGCTCGGTGAGAAATTCCTTCGGTTGTGTTGGTTGCCGGTCCTCGTCGTGGTGTGTAGAGACTTTAGAGCCAAACCACGAGCAACATTGTGCCCTATTGCACCGACGCGAGCTCGCCGGAGTTGGCAATGGCGCCGTCGCCGTCGCGCGACCCGTTCCGCTAACCGCCGCCGGTCGCTGCCACACTCCAAAACCTCCCCACCCACGAGCTAGGCAGGAGCACCCTCCCCCGGATTTCCCACCGCCGGCAAGGGCCCCGCCGCCGGGATCGCCGGGCCTTCCCCGCCGCCTCCCCTGGTTCCCCTGTTCTGCCTCATTTCAAATTTTCTATTTTTCCTAATGATTGGTTGATCTTGTAAAATCTATAGAAATTCACAGAAACATCAAAAAATAGCAAGCCAAAACTTTTAGAAACCTCATGAAAAGTGACCAAAAATTTGCAGTTAATTAGAACATTCCTTTCTATTTTTTGAATTTTAGTTTGACTTCTAGAGCAATTCTAGGGCTGATGTTTGATCCACAAATACACAATGGCCAAACACACCCCTGGAATTTTATGAGGATTTTAGGACCACGAAGCTGCATGTAACCATATTAAATTACTTCAATCTGCCTAGTTAAAAAACTATTTTCCAAAATACATTGTAAAAGTCATTCAAAAGGTTAGACCCAAAAGAAAAGTTTTAGCTTGGGTGCTCATGAGTTCCCACATAAAACTTCAAAATTTTATTCCAAGGTTTACTATTGCTTTCTGATTTTATAAGATTCAATAACAGGAACTTTGATGAATTTTTATAAAATCTAGAATATTCATCTAGGCCCCAACCAAAGCTCAAAATGCTTATTTCAGGGAGTGCTATCAACTAAAAATAATCTTGAGGAAGAATTAAAATTTTCATTTTAGCCCTAGTTTAATAGTTGAAGATATTAACTCATGTTTAACCGAGGAGAGACGTCGAATTACCCTTGACTGAGTTAAAATGTTTGACTTTTAGAGCATGCCAAATAAAAATCACCTCATAAGAGTTGAATAGTTTTCTTTGAACATCATTCATAGGTTAAGAATTGAAATAAATCGACGGCGTCGAGTAATTAGGGTTAACCCTAATTCTAGGCATCGCCGATCAAAACCCTAGATCGCTAATGGTAAAAGCAATGACCATTTTCGTTGAACTTATCTAAATCATACTGCATCATGTAGACTCTGAAACGCATGAGGTAGCTGCAGGTCCGAGTTCTTCGATTTCCATGGAAGACGTCAACAACAACACCGGAGAACCAGGCAAGCCCCGGTGCACCAACGCTGTTTAAAATTTTCTTTTATAACTCAGTGTGCCTTGTTTGTGCATTAAGTGCTAGGAGTTGATTGGAACCATAGTTGCATGTGTTTCCCATAGGAAACCCTGACGGTAGTTTGTATAGATACCCTTAGTATGCTATTCTTAGCAGCTAATTGCCAGTAGAAGTCGAGCAGAGTGGACGCTGCTCGCGAGTGGTAGGATTTTTTTTGAATGAAACTATTTCATGAGATGTGCCACATGATTGTGAATAAGTAAGAAAGATAAAAGATTAAGGGTCAGACCGGGTACAAGTAGGTCGACGACTGGTCCGGGACCAGGGTGACCGTAGTCTGGTCTGATCCGTGTGGCACAGCTGGGCAAGTATTGAATGTACTAATCGTATGCTGGGTGTTATGGGTCCCGGTAAACCTACGTAGCCTAGTGATTGCAACGTCGAACCTGCCCTACGGTGTCTGACTAGGAGGAGGAGATCTGGGGCGGGCAGCGTGGGAACTCCACAGAAACCGTCTGGGACGTGTTGTCTGGTGGGATGCGGCGCTGCTAAGGCAGGCGTAGGAGGGAATTGACCTTGCAGGAGCTAGTGTGAACGGTTGCCACGTGCGAGTCTGGGACACGCATGTGTCGTACGATTAGGTTAACCCTGCAGAGGTATAAAAATCGGTTCTAACCGCTCGTCGCTCTCAGTTATGAGTTTGCTTGAACTCTCTGTCACATTCTAGTAAATAGGTTGAGACACAATGAGAATGAATTATAATGATTACTATTGTTATTATTGCTTCTATTATGCATGATTAGTCTAGTGCTAATTAAAGTTACATTCTAATCACTCAACCTGTGCTAAAATTTGATCAAGAGTAGTACAGGCTTGCGAGTCCTTTTTGCAAGTAAACCAACCCCCCCCCCCATCAGTCTTCATGTCTAGGAGTCGGCAGTAGTCAGCCATTTTTGTCGGGTCAGTCTTGCTGAGCTTCTTAGAAGCTCACGCGTTAGCGATATGTGGTTTTTAGGTGCCGACATGCAGGACCAAGCTGGTAGCATCCATTGTGAGGAGTCTCACCCCGAGATCAGGAACCTCCAGTGGGAGTTGTGCGAGTCGCCGCAGTGAATATTGAAGTGGCTAGTAGCATGACACCCGTGGGCACGGTGCATGCTTTTGGCTTAAGTCTGAGCGTCGGAGTTTGTAATTGATGAAGTCTTCCGCTGTTATGTTTGAAAACTCTTTTGCGTACTCTGAATCAATGTAAGACCTAACTTCAAATTATTAATTAACGTTGTATTAAAACCTTCTCTCCTTGTAAATTTCTGGCTGTTTATGTTGCCCAACAGGATCCTGGCTCAACGACCGACCGGATCCGTCTCGAGACGAGGTTTTCTGGGCGGGTCCGCGTCACCGACGGATGCCTCATGATCGTCGTGGGTCCGGAGGCGCACTGAGGAAAGCGCCGCGCAAAGATCGAGCATCACGAGGTCTTTGCGGCAGAACCCACGACGCCGATGTTCCTTCGGTGGTCTGAAGCACCGATCACGTTCGATCCGTCTGATCACCCCAGCCATGTTCCACGACCGGGTCGATACCCTCTGGTAGTTGATCCCATCGTTGGTAAGAAGCGTCTCTCCAGGGTCCTCATGGATGGAGGCAGCGCCTCAACATCCTCTATGTGGAGACGCTCGATGCCATGGGCAGCCGCTCAATCCGACCGACCGGAGCACCCTTCCATGGCGTCGTACCCGCGAAACAGGCCGTCCCGCTCGGGTAGATCGACCTGCCCGTCACCTTTGGGACTCCGACCAACTTTCGAAACAAAACTCTCATGTTCGAAGTGGTCGGCTTCCACGGGACTACCACGCCATCTTGGGGCGTCCCTGTTACGCGAAGTTCATGGCCGTGCCCAACTACACCTACCTAAAGCTCAAAATGCCTGGGGCAAAGGGGGTTATCACTGTGTGCGCTTCCTTCCAACGCGCCTATCAGTGCGAGATGGAGAGCGGCGAACTCGCCTCCCCTACCATCGCGTCTACGGAAGAACTCGCTGCCATCCGGCAGCAAGTCACCGAAGGCGCACCCGACTCCAACCGCAGCGCTGGCTCATTTGAGGCCGCCGAGGACTCCAAAGAGATCCAGCTCAACCCTGACAACGCCCCCGAAAAGGTGGCAAAGGTCGGGACGTCCCTCTTCCGCTAAATAGGAAAGCGTGCTCGTCGACTTCCTCCGCAACGAACATCGACATCTTCGCGTGGAAACCCTTGGACATGCGGGGCATCCCGAGAGAAGTCGTCGAGCACTCCTTGCACATCAAGCCGGGCTCCCGACCGGTAATGTGACAACCCAGGTGTCACCAGGGCTTAAATCGACAACTTTAAAAAACCCTAGAAGTTGAACTTTGTAATTAAAAGCAAAATCGACGCTGGTAGCAAAATTGACGCTGGTAGGAACACTACGAAAGTTTGACAAACAACAGAACACTATAACTAGGTTTTGAAAATTTCAACTAGCAGTGTCGAAATCCTGTTCACAAGGAAAAATACGAACCCTAACTAAAGACCTATTAAAAGTTTCATAAAACCCTTGCCATATTTTGCATAACAATTAAGTTTCACATCAAAATGGAATTTTGGAAATTTATTCAGAATTTTTGGAAATGATTTAGATCTCTTTAAAATTCTCAAAAACAAGATTTAACATAGAAATTCAAGAATTTTTAGAGGCTGGATCTGGACTTGAAACCTAAATGAAAAATGTTTCACATAAATCCTTGAGCTTACGCAAAAAATTTAAAAAGTTTTGAACTTGGGAAGCATGACTTTCAATTGAATTAGGTATCCAAGTTTTGAAACAATAGCAACAAAAAAAAAAGAATTAAAAAGGAGTAGGAGCGCTACAGTGCCACACCGCCCGCCACAAACCGAACGGCGAGCGGCAGGACAACCTCCCCGGCCGGCACGGCTTTTTTGGCGCACGTTGTCTTCAATTCTCCCCGCTCTCTCCCTCTCTCCTCCCTCCCTCCTCCTCTCTCCTATCTTTCTCCTCCGCCGCACCGCCACGCGCACCGCCCGGGCACGCCGCCGCCGGAGCCACCCATGCCGCCATGCCGTGCTGCTCCCCCTGTTTCCCCCTGCTCTACCGCCCTATAAATTGCGCGCAAGCTCTCCTTCTCCCCTTCCTCCTTCCCCCGCAGCGCCCGCTCCAATTCCCCTTTTCTCGTCCTTGCTCGGCGCCGCCGCCATTGCCGAGGAGGAGCTCACGGTGAGCTCCACCATCCTGCCCTCCTCCACCCTATTCTCTTTGCCTAACCCCTTCCTCTCTCCCCCGTGCAGCTCACAGCGCTCTCCATTCTCCGAAATTGAGCTCCAAATCGCGGGAACATCACCTCGCCGCCGCCACCGTCGCCCTCCCTGGTGAGAACCCCTCTCCGGTAGTAGAACTTGGCCTTCGTCGTGTTGCCGAGACTCGCCGTGTCGCGTAGAAGGTGTAGGGCCAAGGGTCGAGCGCCGGCGACCACTCTTCGGCCGGGAAAACGACCGCCGGAGCTCGCCGGAATCCACTCCCCTGTTTTGCCCTAATTTTCATTTTTCCTATTAATCTGTCCTGACTTGTAAAATGCCAAAAAATTTGTTGGAACCTCATGAAAAGGAGTAATTTTCTGTTAAAGCACTTTTTCAAAAAACAACTAGGGATTTCCAGAAAATAATTAGAATACTCTTTTCTGTTTTTAAATTTTTAGTAAAATTTCAGAGCAGTGCTAGGGCTAAAATTTTATCTACAAGTACGGCACAGCAAGTAGACACCTTCTGGAGTTTTATGGGGATTTTAGGACCACAAAGTTGCATACAACCATTTAAAAATACTCTGATCTGCCTAGCTAAATACCATTTTCTAAAATATGTTATAAAAGTCCTCCAAAAAGTTGAAACCCAAAAACAAAACTATATCTTTGATGATTTTATTCTAAGGTTTATCATGAGTGACTACATAAAATTTCATGAGTGACTACATAAAATTTCATGATTTTATTCTAAGGTTTTATCATTTATTTTTGATTTTACAAATTTAAATAACAAAAAGTTTAATAAATTTTTATAAAATCTAGAAAATTCATCTAGGCCTCAACCAAATTTGAAATTCATATTTTAGAGAGTGCTATTAATTAAAATAAAGTCATGATTTAATTGAAAATTTCAATTTCAACCCTTATCTCTAAACATCGAAACCCTAGATTAATCTTTAATAAAATCATTATGACTATTTTCATTAACTCATCAAAATCATAATGCATCATGTAGATTCTGAAGTGCATAAAGTAACTGCAGATTTCGATTCCCGCAATCTCCGTAGAAAGAAGTCAACATCAACGCCAAGCGAACCAGGCAAGCCTCGGTACACAACCAAGATTTTAACTTTTCTTTTATAACTAAGTGTCATGTTTGTGCATTAAGTGCTAGAGTTGATTGAAACCTTAGTTGCATTTGTTCCATAGGAACCCTAACGGTAGCTGGTATAGATACCCCTTACTATGCTATGCTTAGCTAGTACTTACCGGTAAAAGTCGGGCAGAGAGGACGCTGCTCGCGATTGGTAGGGTGTTGTTTGAAACTATCATCTGAAACGTGACACATGATTGGTGAATAATTAAGGAAAGATAAAAGATTGAGGGTCAGACAGGGTACAAGTAGGTCGGCGACTAGTCCGGGACCAGGGTGACCGTAGTCTTGTCTGATCCATGTGACACAGTTGGGCAAGTATTGAATGTACTAATCATATGCTAGGAATAATGGGGACTAGTAAACCTACGTAGCCTAGTGATTGTAAAGTCGAACCTGCCCTACGGTGTCTGATTCAGAGGCGATTTGGGGCGGGCAGCATGGGAACTCCATAGAAACCGTCTGGGACGTGTTGTCCGGTGGATGCGGCGCTGCTAAGACAGGCGTAGGAGGGAATTGACTTTCAGGACCTGGTATGAACGGTTGCCACGTGTGGTCTGGGACGCACGTGGCGTATGATTAGGTTAACCCTGCAGAGGTATAAAAATCGGTTCGAATCGCTGTCGCTCTCAGCTATGAGTTTACTTGAACTCTCTTTCACATTACAATTAAGAAAACTAGATTCCATGATGAGGATGATTATTATTGTATATACGTTTCTCCAGTATGATTGCTTAATGAGTGCTAACTAAAGTTACCATTCTAATCACTTAACCTGAGCTAAAATTGGACCAAGATTATTTCAGGATCTGCGAGTCATTTTAGCAAGGTAAACCCATCCCGAGTCAGCCAGCATGTCTAGGTGTCGGCTGTAGTCAACCAATTTGATGGGTCAGCCTGCTGAGCTTCTTAGCTCACGATTGTGCGATATGTGGTTTTCAGGCGCCGACATGCAGAACTAGGATGATAGCATCCACTGGGAAGATCTCACCCCGAGGTTGGGAATCTCCAGTGGGAACTATGCGAGTCGCCGCAGTAACATTGAAGTGGCCCATAGCATGACGCCCCTGGGCACGGTGCATGCTTTTGCTTAAGTGTGAGTGTCAGAGTCCTGTAAACGATCGAGTCTTCCGCTGTTATGTTTTCAAAAATTTATTTGCGTACTCTGAATCATTTGTAAGACTTAAGTTTCAATCTATGAATTATTGTTGTATTAAATTCTCTCATTGTAAATTATTGTTGTTTATTCCTGCCTGTGTTGTATCGTGTGTACGCTCGCTTCGCCGAGCGTTGCCCAACAGGATCCTGGCTCAACGACAGCAGGATCCATCCCGAAGCGGGGCGGATCCGCGTCAGCTTGGTATCAGAGTGTGTTGGGGAAACGGTACAACGTTTAAGGCATATTTTCGAAAATTACGTGCGATTGAGGTACGAGCCCTATTAGGTAATAGGTTATCAAGGTGGCAAAGCTAACCTAGAGTAGGAGCTAACTAAACCCCAGTTTAAAGTTACATTTCTGTAACGACGCACCTACGCTCAGGTAAGCGAGGTAAGGTACGCTGCTCGACTGCGGTGAAAAGTCGAGAAATCCCTGTTGCATCCGCAACAGTAGCGTTCTATACCACGATGGTATGGAAGGAGGTACTATGTTCGTTGTAACACAGTACACCCCCTTGCCGTTTAGGGAGAAAAAGCGGACCTCTACCGTACGAGGTGTGGGTTACGGACCTGTTGTGAATGCAGACCTTCACAATAGTGGAGTCTTTATCATTGGCACACAAGAGATGAGTTTGTTCCTCACGACTTAGGAACACTCTCATACCTCCGCTGCATGAGGTAAAGTGCAGTCTGTCGCCGTGCAGTGAAGGTCGGACACGTGATCCCCGTTCGTGACCTGCTCGGGGCGACCCATATGTCAATGATATGGGTTGTTGTTTTTACTTGGGATATATATCATATTACAATGCCTTTGATGTCATTTTCTGTAGGTACACTAACCGCGTTATCGTAAGAAACGTGTAGTAACGTATAACTTGAGTGTGAATCTGCCACCGCCTAAGCGTATATTCTTTTACCTTGTGAGGACGTATAGGCCGAGGCAGGATTGCATTGCATGAAGAAATGTTAAAAATCCTTCAAACTTATACTAAAACCATCCAGAAGCAAAAATTCCATCAATAAGGGCTGTTACGCATTCAGAAAATAAAAGTCAGCCTGGATACCTCCCTCCCCTAGAGATTCCGTCGCACCAATCGAGTCTTGTAGAACCCTTGTAGACCGTTGAGCCTTTTACAGTACTTTTCTCGATGGGAAGATTGCCTCCTTGACAGGTCAACTTAGATGTAAAGCACCTCGGGTGAATCAGTTGTCGCTAGATTAGCAACTTTAGTATCAGTCTTCGATCACCCTCTTTTTACGCAGGGATGAGAATATTTTACGTATCGGAAGATTTAGCATGACTTGAACTATGTGTCAACATGTGGCTTCTAATTAATAAAATATTGTTCATCTCTGTGTTGCAGATGGCCGACAACACGATCGAGCAGGGACCCGCGGAGCTCGGTGTTGAGGATTCCACCACTACCCGCGTCACCAGGGAGTCGGGACGCAGGGGATTTGTGGAGATCCTCCATTAGACCTTGCAGTCGCTAGGTTACGCGGAAGCTCCTTGTTTTCAGATCAGGGAGTTCATGCAGTATAACCTGCCGCGCTGCTCGGCCAAGGTCTCGCTACCCACGCATCCTCGACTAGCTGATGGAAGGACTTGGACCCTCACTACTTTTGGCTCGGACCATACTGAGGCAATCGAGTCAGCCGCGCATCAGGCTCTATTGAGGCTATGCGAGAGGCACATAGCGGGCTTGGCAGACAAGCCAGCGGCGATGTTCCCGATACGGGACCAGGTCGACAGTACCTGACGCCGCAATGTCAAGAATGCCCAAGTCAGGACCCTCATGGGAGAAAAAGACCACGTCACTCTATTGTTCACGTTGAGCTTGGCGATGCTCAACTTGCATGAGGACACTGTTCTCATAGCTTAGATGGACCGCCAGGCTTTGGAATGGGCTCATGAGGAGATAGCCCAGCTCCAGGAGAAGGTCAAGAGCTTGGAGAGCAGGAACAATGGGTTGCGTGCTCGCTGCGACGCTCGTGCTACACGCATCTCTGAGTTAGAGGCGTTCTCTGAGATTAAGAATGCCCAGATCCATACTAGGGAGAACGATTGCAACCTCATGTTGCAGCACATTCACCATTGAACATGCTCAGAGGGAATGCTTTTCAGATGGCTGAGGACCTCGCCCATGAGAACCATCATTTGCAGCATCAGATAGTGGGACTCTTGGAGGCACAGCAGCTGCCTCCCTCTAACGATGATGCGCCTGAGTCAGAGGTATCGGATCCCGATGCTCTGGACCCAGAACTCGAGGAGAGTAGATCAGAGATGGTTTCACAATGCCAAGTTTAGCTAGATGATTCGCTTAAGGAGTGCGTTGTGCCTGTCATGGTGTTAGCGTGTGTTCTCCTGAGTCTATCTTAGTGGCATTGTAATGTTTTGATGTAAGAGTGGTGGTTTGACAGTCTATGGAGTTGAAAAACTAATGTACTGTCATCATTTTGGAAATGAATGAAGTTTGTTCTTATTAAGATATCCGTGCCGTGCATTTTGACATACTTTTGCATATGTCGAGTTATGGTCATGGAGTAAACTGCGCTAATGGGGACCACTCATCACTTTTTCAGAATGGTAAACACTAGGGCTAGACGTCAGGATGTGGAAAGCTCCAACCCGCCACCCCGCCAGCGGTGCCAACCTTGGCTGCGGCTATGGCGGCGATGCTCCAAAGCAGCCAACAAACGCAAGAGATGCTGCGGGCCATTTTGGAGAATGGTGGAGCGAATCGAGGCGCCAGGAACCATAACCAGGACAGCACATATGTTGACTTCCTGCCCACGCATCCCCTGAAGTTTAAGGATGCCCGGAACCAATGGAGGCAGACCACTGGCTTCGCACGATCGAAGCCAAGTTTGGGCTACTCCGCTGCACGGAGAACCAGAAGATACTCTTCGCGGCCCAAATGCTCCATGGGCACACCGGAGCTTGGTGGGCCAACTACTTGGCCACCCTCCCGGCCAAACACCCCGGTGCCGTGGACGCAGTTCTAGGAGGCGTTCCGCGCTTATCATATCCCCACGGGACTCATGCAAAGGAAGGCCAAGGAGTTTATGGCCTTAACACAAGGAAACCGCACGGTGCACGAATATTCCCGCGTGTTCAACCTGCTTGCTCTATATGCCCCAGAGCAAGTGGACACGGATGCGAAGCGAAAACACCGCTTCATGGAAGGGCTGAACCTTACACTCCAGGGTCGCTTGGCCCTGAATCAAGGCGGCTCATTCAATGAGTTTGTAAGCAACACCCTCATCACCGAAGAGTACCTCGAGAAAGAGCAGCGGGAGAAGAGGCGAGCCAGCGGTGGACCATCCAATGCCCCGCGACCCAAGTACCGTTTGGTGTACACTGCACCCGATGGTAGAAAGTACAACGCAACCCCGCCGCAGGCTCTGTAATTCCGTCCGCCGCAACAGCCTTACCGGCCCCCGCAGAATCAGCAACAGGCTGGCTACCGCGCATCACCACGCCACAGAGGAACCACGGTGTCCGCCCACCTCAACAGGGCACCCGTCCTGGACTAGGCACACCTTGCTTCACCTGCGAACAGCCTGGATACTTCGCCCGTGAGTGCCCCACAAACCAGCAGTCCGGAGGCAACTGACATTCCAACCAGGGGCAGGGCCACCAAAGGGGCCAGAAGAACACTAGAACGGTCGGGTGAACTACACCACGACCGAAGAAAATTGCTGAAGGAGAGCAAGTGCTGGCGGGTACGTTCTCGCTCTCTACCCACTCAGCATTTGTTCTATTCGATTTCGGTGCAACCCACAATTTTATCAGTAAAAATTTTGTCAAGGGAAAAAGCCTAGTCCCAGTTCCCCTAGAACCACCTTTCATCATAAAATTGCTTGGGGGCAACATATTGTCAAAACTATGGCTTAAGGGAGACATCCCTAAATCTAGGAGGTCACATCTATCCTACCTCCTTCATAATCCTAGACGGGCAGGGTATCGATATTATCATTGGCATGAAATGAATGAAACACCATAATGCCATCCTTGATATTGCTAACCGTGTAGTCCACTTAACTTCTCTACTTCACAGTTCCATATCTATAAACCTAGATCACCCTAGAGCTGCCCTCAAACAAGTCTGTCATGTTGTCAGGAAAAAGTTGGACGAGATACCAGTGCTTAAGGAATTCCCAGATGTATTGCCAGAGGATTTACCTGGCTTACCACCGGACAGAGATGTGGAATTCCAGATTGAGTTGCAGCCAGGATTCAGCCCCGATCTCCTGCAGACCGTAAAAGATGGCACCCAAAGAGCTAGAAGAATTGAAGAAACAGTTGAAAGAGTTGCTGGACAAGGGCTTTATACGGCCCAGTTCCTTTCCTTGGGGTTGTCCGACACTGTTTGTAAAGAAGAAGGACCAATCCTTGAGACTATGCGTGGATTACCGCCCCTTAAACGCGGTCACAATCACGAACAAATATCCACTGCCACGCATAGATACTCTATTTGATCAGTTGGCTAGAGCAAAGGTCTTTTCTAAAATCGATCTTCGGTCTGGCTATCATCAGATCAAGATCCGTCCCATTGATGTTTCGAAGACGGCCTTCTCCACCAGATACGGGCTGTATGAGTATTTGGTGATGTCGTTTGGACTCACTAATGCACCAGCGTACTTCATGTACCTCATGAACTTAGTCTTCATACCAGAGCTGGATAAGTTTGTAGTGGTGTTCATCGACGACATCCTAGTATACTCCAAGACGGCCGATGAGCATGCTGAGCACCTCCGGATAGTTCTACAGAGGCTCAGAGATCATCAACTCTATGCCAAGTTCAGCAAGTGCGAATTCTAGATTGAGCGTGTTCAGTTTCTGGGTCATGTAGTGTCCACGGAAGGTATTTCTGTAGATCCAGGAAAGGTGCAAGACGTGGTTGATTAGAAAGCACCCACAACAGTCCACAAGATGCGAAGTTTCTTGGGGTTAGCGGGATAATTATCGTCGTTTCATCCCCAACTTTTCCAAGATTTCCAAGCCTATCACAGAGCTGCTCAAGAAGGATCAGAAGTTCAAGTGGACGGAAAAGTGCGAAGAAGCCTTTCAAACTTTGAAGAAGCACTTGACCACAGCACCGGTACTCGCCCAACCGGATTTGAGCAAGCCTTTTAACGTATACTGTGATGCGTCAGGCATTGGACTTGGTTGTGTGTTAATGCAAAGAAGGACGAGTAATTGCTTATGCTTCCAGGCAACTCCGCAAGCATGAGTTGAATTACCCCACACACGACTTGGAATTGGCAGTCGTGGTATTGGCTTTGAAGGTGTGGAGGCATTACTTGTTGGGAAAAATCTAGTACACCTCGACAACGACCACAAGAGTCTCAAGTACATCTTCACGCAGAATGAGTTGAACATGACGCAACGAAGATGGCTAGAGTTAATCAAGGATTACGAAATAGAGATCCACTATCATCTGGGCAAGGCTAACGTGGTTGCAGATGCGCTGAGTAGAAACGTCCATTGTCACTACTTGGATCAAGGAGTTGCAACCGAAGAACTAGAGCCAACCGTAAGAATTCTACCTCACGGAGCCCTCTACAATTTAGCCTTAGTGCCAAACACTAAGAGACGAGGTAGCCAAGGCCCAGAAGCTTGATAAGGGCATGGAGAAGATCAGATTAGGGCTACAAGAAAAGAAGATGTAGTGCTTCCGGGAAGACGAAAACGGAGTTCTGTGGTTCAAGAACCGACTAGTAGTACCAAAGGATCACGAGCTCCGAACGAAGATCATGGATGAGGCTCACTTATCCAAGTACTCTATTCACCCGGGCAGTAACAAGATGTACCAAGATCTGCGAAAGAAGTTTTGGTGGACCAAGATGAAAAGAAAAATCGCTCAGTACATAGCAGAATGTGACACCTGCCGCAGAGTAAAGACCGACCATCTGAAAGGTGCAGGGTTGTCACAACCTTTGAGCGTTCCGTCCTGGAAATGGGAGGATATCAGCATGGACTTCATTGTTGGGCTACCCATAACCTCTCGACAGCATAACTCCATTTGGGTAGTCGTGGATCGTCTGACGAAGTCCGCTCATTTCATACCTGTCGGTACCAATTATAGAATGAAAAAGTACGCAGAGTTATACATTGAGCGAATAGTGTGCCTTCATGGAGTGCCCAAGACCATAATCTTCGACTGAGGTACCCAGTTCACCCGGTCGATTTTGGAAGCAACTCCATAAATCACTAGGAACCAGGCTAATCCATAGCTCCGCCTACCACCCCCAGATAGATGGTCAAACGAGAGAGTAAACCAAATACTTGAAGACATGCTCCGAGCTTGCATTCTGGAGCACAGAAAAGGATGGGACACTTATCTGTCATTGGCGGAGTTCTCGTACAACAATAGCTACCAAGCCAGCATCAAGATGTCACCTTTTGAAGCACTTTACGGCCGAAGTTGCAAAACACCACTCAACTAGTCAGAAGCAGGCGAAAGGATTATATTAGGACCAGAACTCGTGCAGCAAGCCGAAGAGAAAGTACGGGCCATACAAGCAAATCTGAAGGCCGCCAAGTCAAGAAAGAAGAGCTATGCAGATAGAAGGCGTAGACCATTAACTTTCGAGATAGGAGACTACGTCTACCTACGAGTCTTGCCAATGAAAGGAGTTCAACGATTCGGGGTCAGAGGCAAGTTGGCACCCCGATACATAGGTCCGTATCCTATCACAGCCAAGTGCGGACCAGTGGCATATCGAGTAGAGCTGCCAAAAGGATTATTGGGGGCATAATGTCTTCTATGTCTCCCAGTTGAAGAAGTGTCTGAAGGCACCCGTAGACCAAATGATTCAAAAAGGTGGAAGAATTGCAACCGGATTTAACCTACCCAGAGCACCCGATCCGGATACTGGATGAAAAGGAACGAGTTACTGGGAAATGGACACTCAAGTTTTACAAGGTTCTGTAGCAACCACACGGAAGACGAAGCCACGTGGGAGTCTGCAGAGTTTCTTCAGTCACACTACCCCAAGCTACTCCCAGCCCCCTAGGTACCTATGCCTATCCTAACCCTCTCCTTAAATCTCGGGACGCGATTTCTCTTAGGGGGGAGGGCTGTAACACCCCAGGTGTCACCAGGGCTTAAATCAACAACTTTAAAAACCCTAGAAATCGAACTTTGTAATTAAAAGAAAAATCAATGCTGGTAGTAAAAAGAAATGTTGTTTGAATACTCTAAAGGAACACTACGAAAGTTTTGACAAACAACAGAATGTTATAACTGGGTTCGGGAAATTTCTACTACCAGTGTCGAAATCCTGTTAACAGGGAAAAATACGAACCCTAACTAAAGACCTGTCAAAAGTTTCATAAAACCCTAGCCATATTTTTGCATAACAATTAAGTTCACTTCAGAAAGGAATTTTGGGAATTTATTCAGAATTTTTGGAAAAACGATTTAGACCTCTTTAAAATTCACATAAACAAGATTCAACTTAGAAATTCAAGAATTTATAGTGGCTGGATCTGGACTTGAACCATTAATGAAAAATGTTCCAAATAAATCCTTGAGCTTACACAAAACTTTTCAAAAAATTTTGAACTCGGGAAGCATGACTTTCAATTGAATTAGGGATTCAAGTTTTGAACAATAACAAAAAAAAGAAGAATTAATTTTGAAACAATAGCAAAAAAAAAATGAAAAACGAGCAGGAGCGCTACAGTGCCCCGCCGCCCACCACGACCGAACGGCGAGCGGCAGGGCAACCTCCCCGGTCGGCATGGCTTTTTGGCGCACCGTCGTCTTCAATTCTTCCCGCCCTCTCCCTCTCTCCTCCCTCCCTCCTCCTCTCTCCTATGTTTCTCCTCCCCCGCACGCCACGCGCCGCCCAGGCGGCCGCCCGGGCACGCCGCCCGAGCCGCCCATGCCGGCCATGCGGTGCTGCTCCCCCTGTTTCCCCCCGCTCCATCGCCCTACAAATTGCGCGCAAGCTCTCCTTCTCCCCTTCCTCCTTCCGCCGCAGCGCCCGCTCCAATTCCCCTTTTCTCCTCCTTGCTCGGCCGCCGCCGCCATTGTCGAGGAGGAGCTCACGGTGAGGTCCACCATCCGGCCCTCCTCCACCCTATTCTCTTTGCCTAACCCCTTCCTCTCTCCCCCGGTGCAGCTCACAGCGCTCTCCATTCTCCGGAATTCAGCTCCAATTGCCGGGAAACATCACCTCGCCGCCGCCACCGTCGCCCTCCCGGTGAGAACCCCTCTCCGGTAGTAGAACTTGGCCTTCGTCGTGTCGACACTCCCGTGTCGCGTAGAAGGTGTAGAGCCAAGGGTCGAGCGCCGGCGACCGCTCTTCCACCGGGAAACGGACGCCGGAGCTCGCCGGAATCCGCTCCCCTGTTTTGCCCTAATTTTTGATTTTTCCTATTAATCTGTCCTGACTTGTAAAATGCCAAACAATTCACAGAAAAAATCCAAAAATGCCAAACTAAAAATTTGTTGGAACCCTCATGAAAAGGACTAATTTTCTATTAAAGCACTTTTTCAAAAACGACCAGGGACTTTTCAGAAATAATTAGAATACTCTTTTTTTTTGAATTTTAGTTAAATTCTAGAGCAGTGCTAGGGCTAAAATTTTATCTACAAGTACGGCACGGCAGTAGACACCTTCTGGAGTTTTATGGGGATTTTAGGACCACAAAGTTGCATACAACCCTTTAAAAATACTCCGATCTGCCTAGCTAAATTACCATTTTCTAAAAACACGTTATAAAAGTCCTCCAAAAAGTTGAACGCAAAAACAAAACTTTAGCTATGATGCTCATGAGTGACTACATAAAATTTCATAATTTTATTCTAAGGTTTAGTATTTATTTTTGATTTACAATTTTAAATAATAGAAAGTTTAATGAATTTTTATAAAATCTAGAAAATTCATCTAGTCCTCAACCAAATTTCAAAATTTATATTTCAGAGAGTGCTATTAATTAAAAATATACTCATGATTTATTTGAAAATTTCATTTTAACCCTAATCTCTAAACATCAAAACCCTAGATTAATCTTTAATAAAAGCATTATGACTATTTTCATTTAACTCATCATAATCATAATGCATCATGTAGATTCTGAAGCACACGAAGTAACTAGAGATCCAAGATTTTAAACTTTCCTTTTATAACTAAGTGTTATGTTTGTGCATGAAAGTGTTAGGAGTTGATTGAAACCTTACTTGCATTTGTTCCATGGGAACCCTAACTGTAGCTGGTATACATACCCCTTAGTATGCTATGCTTAGCTAGTACTTACCGGTAGAAGTCGGGCAGAGAGGACGCTGCTCGCGATTGGTAGGGTGTTGTTTGAAACTACCACCGGAAACGTGACACATGGTTGTGAATAATTAAGGGAAGATAAAAGATTGAGGTCAGACAGGGTACAAGTTGGTCGGTGACTGGTCCGGACCAGGATGACCGTAGTCTTGTCTGATCCGTGTGACACAGTTAGGCAAGTATTGAATGTACTAATCATATGCTAGGAATAATGGGGCCCAGTAAACCTACGTAGCCTAGTGACTGTAAAGTCGAACCTGCCCTATGGTGTCTGATTCGGAGGCGATCTGAGGCGGGCAGTGTGGGAACTCTACAGAAACCGTCTGGGACGTGTTGTCTAGTGGGATGCGGTGCTGCTAAGGCAGGCGTACGAGGGAACTGACTTTGCAGGACCTGGTGTGAACGGTTGCCACGTGCGATTTGGGACGCGCACATGGCGTATGATTAGGTTAACCCTGCAGAGGTATAAAAATCGGTTCGAATCGCTGTCGCTCTCAGCTATGAGTTTTCTTGAACTCTCTATCACATTACAATTAAGAAAACTGAGATTCCATGATGAGGAATGATTATTATTGTATATTACATTGCTCCAGTTATGATTGCTTAGATCAGTGCTAACTAAAGTTACCATTCTAATCACTTAACCGTTCGGACTGAAGAATGCAGGCGCGACCTTCCAGCGCTGCTTGATCAGATGCTTCAACAAACTCATCCGAGATATCGTCGAAGCATACATAGACGATATCGTCGTCAAATCTAAGAAGACCGACCAGCTCGTTGCCGACCTGGAGCGGACCTTCGCCAAGCTCCGAGCCAATGACATCAAGATCAACCCCGAAAAGTACATTTTTGGGGTTCCGAGAGGGATGTTGCTCGGATTCATCGTCTCCGAGCGTGGCATCGAGCCAATCTGAAGAAGGTCGAAGCCATCAATCAGATGGGCCCGATCCAAAACTTAAAGGGAGTACAGCGCGTGACCGGGTGCTTAGCAGCGTTTAAGCCGTTTCATCTCGCGTCTCGGAGAACGTGTGCACCCTCTTTACCAGCTCCCGAAGAAATCTGAGCGATTTCAATGGACGCCCGAGGCACAGGACGCCCTCGGACAGGATAAAGCTTATCCTGTCGAAGCCCCTGATCCTGGTGCCTCCGACCCCTAAAGAGCCACTCCTCCTCTACATCGCCGCAACGACTCAGGTCGTCAGCGCTTCCTTGGTTGTAGAGCGGATGGAGGAAGGACATGCCCTCAAGGTCCAACGCTCGGTCTATTATGTGAGCGAAGTTCTGCCAGACACAAAGACTCAATATCTCCAGATATTGGAGATTCTTTACGGCGTCGTCCTCGCCAAAAGAAAGCTCCGACACTACTTCGAATCACACCCAATGATCGTGGTCAGCTCCATTCCCCTTACGCGAGGTCGTGGAAAACTGCGAAGCGACAGGGAAGGCCGTGAAGTGGGCGCTCGAGTTGATGGGCAAGGAGATCACGTACTTTTTCCGAACGGCGATCAAAGTCCCAGACCTTGGCCGAATTCATAGCCGAGTGGACCGAAGTACAGCTACCCGCAGCTCCTGTCGACCAGGAACACTAGGTGATGTACTTCGACGGTTCGCTGATGCGCAAAGGAGCGGGGGTTAGACTCGTCTTCGTCTCCCCTTTGGGGGTGCGTATGAAAATATGCAATCCGCCTTCTGTTCCCCCCATCCAACAACGTGGCCGAGTATGAAGCGGTCGTTAACGGGCTCAAGATAGCCGACGAATTAGGAATTAGACGACTCGAAATTCGGGACGATTCCCAGCTCGTCATCGGCCAGGTCATGAAGGAGTCCGGCTGCCACAACGAGACCATGGACGCCTACTGTCAGGAGGTCTGTAAACTGGAGCACAAGTTCCACCGGTCTCGAGCTCAAGCATATCCCGAGGCGGCAGAACGAAGAGACCGTTACCTTGGCAAAGATGGCAGCTAGATGCGAGCCGACCCCGCCTGGAGTCTTCGCCCATGACCAGAGCCAGCCATCAATCCGACCCAGACACGCGTCAGGGGTCGGCACCGAGCCGTCCTCAGGAGAAGGGATCGGGTCGGTCACGAAATCTCCCGACCCTAGCATCATGGAGATTGACGAAGCGACGGTGCCCAATGTGGTCCTCTGAGCGATTAAAGGACACTGTACCTCAATTGCCTCCTCAAAGGAGAACTCCCTACAGACAAGACAGAGGCTTGACGCATGTCGCGATGCGTCAAATCCTTCGCCCGTCGTCAACGGAGGACTCAACAAGAGGAGCCTCACCAGGATCTTGCAACGTTGCATCCCTAATCGAGCAAGGAAAGATGCTGCTGCAAGATATCCATCGAGGGGTCTACGGCCACCACGCTGCGCACAGAGCCCTTGTCAAAAACGCGTTCCGACAAGGATTCTACTGGTCGACCGCCGTCAACGACGCTGCACAGATCGTGCGCACGTGCGAGGGCTGCCAGTTCTATGCTCGGCAGACTTCACCTGTTGGCACAGGCTCTACAGTTCAGGGGGGTTGGACTTGGTCGGACCACTCAAGAAGGCACTCGGGGGCTACACAAACCTTTTGGTGGCGGTCGACAAGTTCACCAAGTGGGTCGAGGCCCGACCGGTCATAAGGATCCGACCAGAGGAAGCAGTCGAATTCTTCTTCGACATCATCCATCGCTTCAGGGTTCCAAACTCCATCATCACGAATAATGGAACACAGTTCACAGGGAAGCGATTCCTTAAGTTCTGCGACGACTACCATATCCGAGTCGGTTGGGCAGCCGTAGCGGCACCCCGCACGAACGGGCAGGTCGAGCGCACGAACGGCATGATTTTCCATGGACTGAAGCCTTGGATCTACAATCGACTGAAGCAGTTCAGCGGTCGATGGGCAGCCGAGCTCCCCGCTGTACTATGGAGTTTGCGAACGACCCCGAGCTGGACGACGGGGTTCACCCCCTTCTTCATGGTATACGGCTCCGAAGTCGTTTTACCGACTGACCTCGACTACGGAGCCCCGAGGGTCAGAGCGTACGACGAGGAAGGAACCAGACATTCGTCGAGGACGCCATGGATTAGCTGGACAAGGCACGGGACGTGGCACTTCTCGATCGGCAAGATACCAGGAAGCGTTACGATGCTACCACGCCCGCAGCGTGCGGAAAGGGGCCTTCGACATCGGCGACCTCGTCCTTTGACGCGTCCAGGGCAGTAAGGCCGCCACAAGCTGTCACCTCCATGGGAAGGTCCCTACATCGTCTCCAAGGTCCTCCGGCCCGGCTCCTACAAGCTGCAAAACCCCCGGATGGGTAAGAAATCGCCAAACGCCTCGAACATCGAACAGCTACGTCATTTCTATCCCTAACCTCGTAGTCGTTTCATTGTTTCCGTCCGCTGAAATAAGCGGCGCCCGACTCCCACCGTACGGGAGTCGGACCCCGCTCGGGGGCTGCACAGCTACAGGGTACGTGCACCGCGCGCGCCCTAACATATGATTATTTTGCCACTTGCTTGCAAAATCTTCGAGAAAGGATAAATTGAGGATAAGAAAAGTTCAGGGCTAAAACAGGTCAGAATGCGAAATGCTTACCACCTGGTTACAGCTACGACGCTCACCGGCAAAACCAACTACTTATCCTAGCCACGACTTATCCTTTCTAAAGGCTTCGACCCCTCGTCCCACGTTTAAAACTTAGAGAGGAAAGTCGTGACTAGAAAAAGATGTGAAGTCTAGTTGGTCGAACTGCGTAACACCTACGACCCCCGAAGGTTTCGGCAACGGCGCTCACCAACTAGATGGAACGTCGACGCCGCCCATAGCCTATGATTTCTAAGTTTCAAAACAAGGAAAAAGGGGACGAACGCTTTCACGAATTTGTGAAGGAACGCCTTCCACAAGTGACGCGACCCCGCCCAGAGAACCTCGTCTCGGGACGGATCCGTTCAGTCGTTGAGCCAGGATCCTGTTGGGCAACGCTCGGCGAAGCGAGCGTACACACGATACAACACAGGCAGGGATAAACAGCAATAATTTACAAGGAGAGGAGATTTTTAATACAACATTACTCCATAAGTTTAAAGTTAAGTCTTACAATGATCCAGAGTACGCAAAAGTTTTGAAACAAAAACAGCGGAAGACTTGATCGATTACAAACTCTGACACTCGGACTTAAGCAAAAGCACGCGCAGTGCCCAAGGGCGTCATGCTACTAGCCACTTCAACAATCACTGCGGCGACTCGCACAACTGCCACTGGAGGTTCCCGACCTCGGGGAGAGGCTCCTCCCAATGGAAGCTACCCGCTGGGTCCTACATGTCGGTGCCTGAAGACCACAAATTATTAACGCGTGAGCTTCTAAGAAGCTCAGCAAGATTTACCTGTCAACGTGGCTGACTACAGCCGACTCCTAGACATGCTGGCTGACTCGGGTGGGTTTACTTGCAAAAAGGACTCGCAGCCTATACTACTCTTGTCAAATTTTAGCACCAGGTTAAGTGATGAGAAAAATAAATTTAGTTAGCACTGAGCTAAGTAAACATAACAGAAGTAATAATAGCAATAGTAATAATCATGCTTTCTCCTCATTGTGTCTCAACCTATTTACTAAAATGTGACAGAGAGTTCAAGTAAGCTCATAGCTGAGAGCGACAGCGATTCGAACGATTTTTATACATCTGCAGGGTTAACCTAATCGTACGACACGTGCGTGTCCCAGACCCTCACGTGGCAACCGTTCACACCAGCTC